>JAJLWQ010000066.1:8399-38269 GCA_030570875.1 Citeromyces matritensis
GACATGTTTGAGTGCAAAGCATAAAATACTGGGCAAAAATATCAAAAAAGAAAATGCGATTTCTGTGGATCGAACACAGGACCTCCAGATTTGCTGACCAAAGTTAACTTCAGTCTGGCGCTCTCCCAACTGAGCTAAAACCGCATGTGAGAACCGGCGGCGGAGTGGTTGTATAGCTCGTGAGGAACATTGTCATTTTCGGTCCCCTTATCCAGCCGACTTTATAGTCAATCGAGAGGCGTTTTAGCGGGTATGTGTCATTGAGTGAGATACCCAGTATCTGCGAATGCTTCTCGTGCGTAAAGGCATTCTTTTTGTCGTTGACTGATTAGATAGATATGTAGTGTATAATGGAACTTGCACTTGAAAAGGAAAAATACTTATAGCTTCCAAGGTAAAATTCAGCAATTATTGTTGCGCAGTGATTGAATAATTCTATGGGACTAGTCAATTAGCTTTGACTTTGTTGAGCCTGGTGCATGACACATGCGACTCTCATAGAGCTGGTCAGTAAACAGTGCATAGCCAGTGGATGGATTTATGCTTGACATTTCATATTTTACCACATTTTCGAGACTGATTTGAGCTAAAAACGGATCAAATTTCTAAAAGTGCTGATGACAATTGAATGTGAATTCAACTAGTGATTTGATGTAGTGCTTCAATTCTCTATATTTGAAATAACAGAGTCAGGCAAAGGTGCAAGTAATGACCCAAGGATTCCACCAAACAGAGCAGCACCTCCAAATACCATTGTGTGGAATGAATGTACTATCTCAGCAGATGTTAAGGGACTATAGTCTGCAAATCATTCCGAGAGGGAGAGAGCGCGAATAGTTAAGAAAGAGGCCGAAGGACCTTCTCAGCCATTCCGTTGAATTGATCAGTGCTCAAACCGTCAGATTTCTAGTTGGTCCATGTGCAGTATCTATGGTGAAGACAAAGCCACATCACTCAATGTAAAGTATCAACTGCAATTTAGCAAGACGAGACTAAGCTTTTCAGCAATACCTGGACGACTGCGACAACATGTTTAATCTAATTGCGTTTCTGTTTGAAAAGCTGGTCTCATCACGCAATGCGATCCCAGTGTTGAACACTCACTATCTACACCAGGAAGACCACAGACTGATCTTAGGATTATCTCGAACGCGAAGTGGAATAGATAACGGTATCCTGGTGAGCTGTGATATATTATCATCTGCTCTCCTTGCCCACCCAACTGAAGTGAACGTTGAGAAGAGGAATCTAACAAAAAATTCAATCAATGCAATGTCCTAGATTAGTCCATGTATTGAGGATTGGAGAGGTTGACAGTAATAAGCGCTGACAGTCAGACTTTTCAAAAAAAGAAATCTACGAATGGATTACCTTCACACTCACACCATCCTCACACCAATCAAAACAAAAACAAACGCGTATACAATGGAACTATTTGGCTGGATTGAATCTTCGCAGGGTGAGAAGAGTTCCTTAGAAAAAACATCCTCGCATGAGATTCAGCTCAATGCGTCATCACGCTCGTTTAAGTTCAGTCGCGTCTTTCAAGAGGAGAACCAAGACATAATATACGATGCGGTGCTCAACTACACAAACTCAAGAGACTCCACTCTTTTAAACATTGGCATATCCCCTATCGAGCCAGCTTTAAAATTACTTTCCAACTTTTTCTCAAACGCAGACAAAATGAACTTTCAAGATCTCAAGAAATCAGTCCCATACCTCAAGGGGCAGGAAAGCGGATCATTCGAGTCGGGGTCACGTGCTGTGACTGTTTCTGTGTTTGAACTTTTCAACAACACAATTAAAGACCTTTATAGTAATGCCGTCATCAAAGGAAAAGGTTCGGTGGATATTGGTGTTAGTGCTAGAGACAAGAAAATCAAGCCTTCTGGAATATCTGAAGTTTTTGTTGACGACTATGAAAATGGCGAGACTATGTTGAAAGACGCTTCAAACAAAAAATCTCGTGGAAGCCACTGTATAGTTTACTTGAATTTTTACATCAAAGACGGAGAGACGGTCACGTCGTCCCGTTACACTATTGCAGAGTTGGGGGAAATAAAGTCACGCGGAACTGAGCTTATAGAGTTTTCCAGAGCGGTGGACCAGGTCAAAAGAGGAGCAGTGGATAAGAACATCTTACGTAACAACAAGCTGGCCAAGTTGTTGTTTTCTCAAAAAACCAACTTGACAATATTGGTTCTTTTGAATGCTGGAACGGAGGAGAGTGCTATCTCGCATCTCTTGAGACTATGCGGAGCTTCAGGCTCAAGAGTGGTATCGAATCGGAAACCTCTGAAAAGAAGTCGGGACGAACCGAACCATGAAGTTAAGCGTCTGAAAATTGCAAGCGATAATTTTCAACAGGAGATTCTTGCTACAGAACTCAAAGTGAGAAAAGAAGTCACTGAACGTTATGAAGCTGAACTAGATAAACTGTCACGTGACCTCAGAGAAAAGGAGCATTCAATGCAGGATGAAAACGACAGGGCAAAAGATCGTGAAGTGGAGAGAGTTTCTTTGTTTTATAGTGAAAAGTTGAGTAACTTGGAGGGCCAAGTACAGAAGACTCAAGCTGACTTGGACATTTCTGAGAAAAGTCTCAAATCTACTCAAGATGAACTGGAAACGCTCAAACGCACTCATATTGACCTGGAGGGTGTTAGACTGGCTCAAGATGAGTCCATCAGTAAGTTTGAGACTTTGAATGGAGAGCTGAGCAAGGAGGTGCATTTGCTTAAAGATGAGAATAAGTCTCTTTTGAGATCGCGGTCAGAATTACAATCTTCGCTTCAGAGAATGGAGATCGAAATGAATTTGCTGCGTAACTCAATTCCAAGTCCTGAAAGACGTAAAAACTTGTCGCGGATGGTTTTCAAAGAAAAGGAACATTCAGAGACTTCTTTAAAGCTGACGCCCATCAAGCTGAACTACGATGTAGTGAATGATGAAAATCGGGACCCTTCGGTTTCTCCAACTCGCAAAATGCTTAGAAAGAAGAAGGCGGTCACTTTTGAAGAGGGCGATGATTCTGAGTTGATAGATTGATCTCTGAAGCGAAGCGGAAGGGATGATCTTGAGATTAAGTGTAAACCATCGTTGTGTGGGGGTGTGGGGGAGATCCATTTGATTTTGCCTGTTGAGTGTGATTATATATGGGGACGAAAATTAGGAGATTGTGTGGTGACCTTACTTCTATAGTTGTTTCGTGCGAGAGTGTGTTAGTCAGACGGCAGCCGATTGAGTCTTAAGTTATATGAATGTTATTATTAAGAATGAACAAGTGGAGATCAAGTGGAGACTTGACCTGCGAAATGTCACCCAACGTGCTCCTCTGACATGACAGTTGTTTCCAGGATCAGCTTGTCACCACTATCCTCAAGGTAATAGGCAAGAGCATAAGAAGCTGATTTGCTAGCGTGAAAGGTTTGATAAATGAAACTGACCCTTGATCCGAGAGATGCCAATTCGATCTTTGAAGTGAAGCGGAGGAGATGACCTGGTTAAGCTATCGGCAAGTCAATCGCCCTCATAAGTATACAGTGTCATGAAGATACTGAGCCAAATAGTTCTTTGCGTCGCTTGAATTTATCAATTCTTTAGCACAGCTCTAAATACAGCTCACCCTTATGTTTCGAAGAATGTTCATGAGCCATGAATGGTATAGGAACATTGAAATCTCCGCTTGCAAGTTTTGCAGACTCGGCTTCCTTTTTCAATCGCCCGGCATTGAGCAAAGGAGAAGAGCCTCCCTCGCATGGCAAGTCAATGCGACAAAAGTCCTTCTCACATCTGGTGCACGTCATGTTGTCGCAGCCATCGTTCCTATCGTTGGGCGAGACATTGTGGTTAGTCCTTTTTTTCAGCCCTATCCACCGGTTTGTTTCCGAATTGAAGATAAAGTCCTCTGCAGAATCATCCTCACTAGGACAGTTCCGCTGTGGGTGTTAAATGATACCCGCTGAAAAAAGGGAGGTCATATTAATGGGTGGTCAGAGAGAGTAAAACTTGGCAGTTATGAGCATCTTGATGGTTAATTTCAAAGGCAGATGCTGATTGATCAGGTCCTTGGGTGACGAGATTTTGCTCAAGGAGAACTTGCCCTCATGACTACTAACCGCATGATGCATCTATGAGAAATTTGACACCCAAAGGATATCGGAAGCAGATCTATTACTGAGGAAGCACAAATCAGCCTCAAGTATTAAGATGCAACGCAAAACTGTCAAAACACTCATCCTAAGCGGCATCTCAAAGTATTCTATCGAGACAATAATAATCTCGAAAAAAAACCTCAGTCTCTTTTATCTCAAAAGCTGACTGTCAGACTGCACACTTAAGACAACCTTTATCACTTATTCAAATATAACTTTTGGCCTCAGCCTTAATTAAAACACAACTAAAATAAAGCAGGTTTATACTGCCACAAATAACACCTTATCATCCACTTCAGAGAAAAGACAACTTTTATCACTTATATACGTCTATCACTCAAATACCTATTAATCGGACCGGTTCCTGCGATCTCGACGGTTTTCCCGAGCCAACCGAGTAACACCCCGCTTTGTCTCTGTCCCTCTTTGGTAGCCATAGCCTGGTAAAGATACTTTACAAGAACATCTTGTTGGTCGATGCTGAGCTCTTTGATTATTTTGGACACTTCAGATTGTCTCACAGATGTAAGCACTTCGATAACGGCGTTATTGTACAGGCTCTTACCCGATTGGTCCGCACCGTACGGTGGATCCTCAACAAGGTATGCAATGGCATCTTCGAACCCACCTTGGGAGATGAGTCCCCGTATTTGTTGGCATTTGGCTTCAATCTGCTGAAGCGTAACGGCAGCAATCTCAGGACGCAGGTCCTCGAGGGTGAGTCTCGATTCCGAGTCAAAAGCGTCGATATCGATTCTTCTCCAATCTTCCATTGCAGCAGATGTGATGGTTCGAGTCGATGAGAGGTGATTTTGAGGGGAAAAAATAAAATTTCTTGATGAGGCAAAATTCATTTGTAATTCTCTATAAACCTCAAAGCCTGATCTCTCACATCTGCCGTTTCTACAACCATCACCACCATCCCGTCGTTGCTCACCTCGTACTTGATGTTTCCCTCGTTTGGGATCGCCACAGACTCGTCAAACGAGTCAAAAAACTTGTTCAGCTGGTCCATTGTGCGAACACACTTAACAACACGCTCTTCAAGCTCCCCGTCTGGAAGGTTATCAGCCTGCGTGATTATCATTATTCTGAAATCATTCTCCAGTTCCTCGCTCATTTTGCATCCGTAAACCTTGATCTCTGAACACTCTTCTGTCAATTTGACTGATGAGACTATATTGGTGTTTGTCATTGTATATAGACAGACTATCTTATTGACAGGAGGTATCCTATGCTTCTTGCATCCTTGATTAATACAACCACTATATATATTGATGTTTCGTCATCTCATGTCCTCTTTTCCGGTCATTGAAACATTAATCAGTGACTTGACCCCAAGTCATGCCTAGTCATCTGTCTGGAAACTTGAAATTAAGAACATTAAACGCTTCGTATTGAGGCAGCTAAAAAATAGTGGCTCATGGAAGGTTTCGCTGGGAACATGTCCGTTGAATGCTCCACACCAGTTGAAAAGTGGCAAACAAACAATAGTCAAACCTTGCTTGTTAAGTCGCCATAAGAAATCACAGTTTTGATCGGTACTCGCGTATTCACATGTGTAATGTATCACTTTGACCTGCTCCTCTATGACTACAAGTAGACAAAGGCTAATTATTTCCATCGAGAGACGTACTCTCTCTGCCACTGCTAAACATAGTCTAGATTTTATTTACTTGATACTGAATCATATTCAGAGTCAAACAGAGGCTGTACTTTGTGGAGGCGGTAGATTAACCTTACCTCATGCTTTGTTTTTAAATTTATTGATAAAGCACTATTTTTCTTGGACTCAAGCTGCTAGATGATGGTGATGCTCATGCCAACACTAATTTCGTGGGACGGACGTCTTGTGTCTCGTGTAAATCACCACAATAGTCGGAAGGGAGCAATACTCCGACATGCATGCATCTTCATGTACCTAATCTCACGTGAGCTTCATAGGCAACAAATAATCTCAAAATTGGAATTTTTGCAGGGATGCACACTTGTTGAATGTTCGTCACATTGGACCAATGTGAGCGATGACGACATCTCGGGTCTTCCAAAAGGATGGGATTATTTTGTGTTTGAGAGACTACAATTAATCTCTAGATCATCTCTTCCGCTTCGCTTCAGAGATGGCTTCGCTTATTGTTAAATGCATTCATTATATCATAACTCTAATCTCCATCTCTCCTTGCATCATTCTCTCTCATTGACGAAGAAATCATTCTAGAGACTCCACCTTCTGTGGCCGACGAGCCACCACTAGCACCGTTACTCGATTGAAAACTCACATCATTGTACTGCGGGTTTGTGCCCACTGAACCATAACTTCCTGTTGACAACGAAGCGCTGGAAGGAATATCTCCCTTTCTGGGATTCTGAGGCGGATCCATCTTCTTCCGCTCACCAGACTTGCACTCATCGCTATCGTTTGATGAGGAAGTATTACTGCTGTCCACGTTTGAAGCTTTTGAAATCGAGTTCTTCTTGTTTGATTCGCTTATTATACCAAGCATCTCGTCACGTTGATTCTGCTGGTACTGATTATAGGCAGCAGAGTTGTTGGCAAAACTTGTTTGGTTACTCACTTTGCGTTGGCTGTCGGTTTGCGTCATTTGGATGGGATCCCCCTGAAATCTCGATATCGAGTACGGAATATCCTTCTTACGGTACGATCCGTTCGAGCTGTTTTGAATAGGAGAACCACTATCGGCCTGGGTTGAGTTGACTCCAACGCTTTTCTTGTCATCCTCAGTTCTCTTGTTCAACTGAGTGATCACAGAGTTGAGTACAGTAAGAATCTCATCGTCCCTTTTACCCACTTGCTCCGCCATCATCTTAAGCTGGTTTTCGTACTTGAAATCCAGAGCAGAAACGGCGTTTCGGATTTCGGAAATGGTAGTAGTGACAGAATCGAATTTTTGGCCAAATTCCTCCTTTAACGAATCCAACTCAGTGGAAGATGGCGATTTTGCCTTTTTCCGAGGCGGACCTTCACTTTTGGCGTTGTAGTCGTCAATAAAGTGCTTTAAAGGAGCCATACTCTGAGCCAGTCTTCCCATAAAGTCTCCACTGGAAGTGGATCCGGATTTGGCTTCCGACTCCGCAGGAGACTCTTCGCTGCTATACGTTTTGGCACCAGGAGAATCTACGTCTTTACCATCTTCTGTGGACTCAGAAAGCCCGGAAACGCGATTGGAATCGTCCACAGAAGCAGGCCCCACTAATTTCAGTCCATTTTCATAAGTGAAAACCTCATGAAGTTTTATCAAAAGTCTGTTGAATTTGTACTTTAAAACCGACTTGGCCCATTTTTGACCCGAGTCAGAGTCCATGGCTGCATTTTTCTGCTGCTCTACCGCCTCTGCGGAAGGGATAGTCTTGTGGAAAAGCACATAAAACCGGTCCTTACATTGTCTTGGGTTTCTATGCACGTTTTCCGGAACGGCATCGTGTTGCTGAAAGTCCTGGGTCAGTTTCTCAGAAAGATACTTTGATACATTTTCCCAAAACCGCGCTACCGGAATACTGTGTTCGTCTATTCTCAGTAAATCGTTTCGCCTTGTCAAGACTGTGTGTAAAAGGTAATAATCATCTTGAAGCTTCCACGTGGTACGACTGTACTTGGAAACTCCTGGAACAACTTTTAGATCCAATTTACCCCCACCGGGACTCGAACCCAGGTTCTGCCGCGTTGGAAGCGGCGGTAATTTACGAGAAAGCCTGTCGTCGGGTAACGAATTAGCTGAAGTTATAGCTGTAGACTGATGTGAATTGCCGAAAGATGACGAGCCTGATGTTTTTGTAGAGACAGATTCGTGACTGCCGGTAGCCGGGTTGAGCAATTTTTCCAAAGAGCCAAATGGAGGAATCACTCTCTTGTCGAGAGCCCCGCTTTCCGATTTTGTGGCTCCCGTTTTTGATATCGTGAACGGCTCTATGTGTAGGTTTTTATTGTGAGATTTGGTCATGGTGGTTGTGTTTCATGTGATTCTATATAAGTTTTTCTCGACGGTTGCGGGTTACCGAAAAGGGTATGCGCGAATATGCACGGATGACGGAAGATGAACTTAGCGATCGGAGGTACACGAGGCACCTTTTAGCTGAGAGAGTATTGTGGTGGGCAGAAGTGGTTATCTGGATGGGGTTGTAATGAAAAGAATGTAGTAGGTTTTTGAGTAAGATTGAGTAAAGTGGACAGATGGCTTATGCACGCTTACGGTGTAAATTGACGCAAAGTTGGAGTTTGCGGACGGAGAAAATTATTTTTAGAAAAGTGCTCTTTGAAAGTAATCACAAAGATGGGTTCCAGGTGGGTTACTGATAGTTGTCCTTCCTGTTCATGGCACAAAAGAGGTTATTTTGAGGGCCCATTTCACCTGAAATTAGCTTGGTGCATAAAATACGCAACGGTATGCAAGGCTATGCAAGAGCGTTTCGGTGGTGCAGGGCGGATGGCGAAACAAGGTTTCTATGCAGTATTATGTTGAGAGATTCTATTTTAAAGTGGTTATCTAAACGCTCAACGTGCCTCTTTGAAGGTGTTATAAATAGATTGATCGCTTCCGTTTGCTAATTTCATCTGGCCGTATTAACAAACCCTGCAGGATCGTCGCCTCACCATGATTGCATTGTTCCATGTTCCACGCGCACACCCGCATACGAATCCTGCAGGACAGCTATATGAGTTTTTATTAATTTACTTTTTCAAATCATCTATGGGCCTGTTCTTGGAATAGACCTGATTTCAATATCTCTTTGATGCTCTGGTGATTTTCGCGAAAACGGTATTGAAAATGGAGAGTGCGGCGTTCTCAAATTTAGCCGTTCAAATAAAATCAATTGCACAAAACAAAGATATATTCTATAGATGTTTCTGCTGCTGGACAATTCATCCTTCTAGCTAGCAATCAAACGGAACTTCTCCGGTCGCTGTCAATATAACTATCCAATACGACGCTCACTGCTTTATCAATTTATCAGAATGTAAATTACCGTGGCTGTTATCGACCCAGTTATCGAGACACCGTCAACACAATTCACGGCAGCAGGAGTTTTAAGCGAATTTAGTCGATTGCTTTGAAATTCCCGATCATACTTGCATTGCTGTATTGGAAACTTTGACTCCAACTTTCAACTGAAAAGGAGACTGATAAGACAAATGAAACCACAGGATCTTTTCGCTTGTTTGCATGCAATTATTGTCTAGACCACTTCATTCCTGGTATAAGTGATGCTCTTCGTGGTGACTCTATCCAACCCATAGTTGAAAACGTTCCTTCACAGCTCTTTTGACATCACTGACTTCATACCGGATACGGCCTTTGAGTGAGACAGAAAAACTTCAAGAGGTTAGCAGAGAAGTGCATCGATTGCGGATATTGAAAAAAGGCATGTATCTAACCCCAAATATTACATGGAGCTTTTGGGGGAGCTGTTTAAAAATGGGGTAGACAGATCGAGCATGGCTACAAGTAGATGTATTCAACTTTCTTTCTCCAATTTGTTGAAGGAAAATAATTATGCTTTGCTCTACTCTATGAACATTTATTCCACTAATGGAGCCGAAAATTGTTAAAATTGTTGCAAATGAATCTTTACACGGCAAGTAGACCTATCTGGGTCTGTTGGGTCGATGAACCTTTTACATAGATTCGCAAGGTTACACTGATAGAATAATAGCCGTGTTAATGTCAATTTTCTGAGGACATCCAGACATCGCTCAGATTTGAGCAAAGATCACGCATCCCTACACATTTTCATGCCAATCGTCCTTGAACTCGAAAGATTTTAGCAGAAAGATTGTCTTTCTTCCGCTTAGATTTCACAGCCATATCGCTAAAAAAAAACTTTATTTGCTACAAGGTATTCATGTCTCAGCAGTCTTTGATGAAGTACAATAATATGCAAATGTCTGCGAGAGTATGCTTCTTTCAAGTATTTCCCAAAATACAGAAGCTTCAAAACATTTGTAAAAGTTCAGAATGGTATAAGGGAAATTATTCTTGTGAAAAGGTGGATGTACTCTGATCTATCATCTGATGGTACTGAACAGCAGACGCCCACTAAAAGCACTTACAACCTCCGGTCTAAATTGCCAGTTTGTCACACAAACAGATGTCTCATTATGATCATCGGATTCGCTCCTTTTGATGTAGATAAAACTTTGCGATACTCTTTCAATGGTAGAAGGTAATGTTATAAGATATTCTCTTTTTATATGCGAGCGAGATCTCTCGAGATCCAATGCCATATTTGATCACACGTCAAATGCTTGTTCTTCGTAGACAATCACACGAGGTGAAAATTATTTACCCTCGTTCTTTGATCACCTTTGATAGTCAACACTCAAGTCCTGATCATTCCAAAAGTAAGACAAACCAGCTACAGCAGCAGTCAATCGAAAGATCATCTCTTTCGCTTGTCAGAGAATCTACCTCAATCTCCACGCCCCTTCAGGAAGTCTCTGTAGCTCCTTGACTGTTTTCCTCACCCACAGGAAAAACAAGGCTCCACCCACAGCAATGCACAGCATGTTTGTGGCATAGTATCCGTCTCTGTATATATGACACGATCCCCCGGCACTAATACAGGCATCGCGCATAGGACCTGAATTGCAAGTGTAAAACTGCTCTTTCTGGAAAACGTCACTCTCATCTTTAAGACACTTTCCCTCGGTCAGATTATCGATGAGATAGAACACAATGAGTCGAGGCCACTGACCTCCTAAATTGGACAATGTGTTCAAAGTGGTCATATAAGTTCCCCCAATAGCGGGATCTGCGATCATCGTGTGGAAAGCACATATGGCGACAAATTGAACGGTGGACATGAAGGAAGTGATGAGATGCTGTACAATAACCAAAAGAAAATACCAATTCGTCACTTTGCCATCTTTTGGGAATATCCACACCACAAACTGTCCCAAAGCAGCAGCGCCCAGTCTCCCGACGTACGCGTACAACCAGGGACGAAGAGGCTGGTCTCCGTTACACCAGCTGGCGGAGTAGTATCCAAAGATGATTTCAAAGGGGAAATCGATAAGCACAGTCACAGCGAGATCTTCCTTGTGGAACCCCTTTTCGAGGAGCTTCAAGTTTGTAGCGGCTTCGTTGGCCTGAAACCCAATTTTCGAAACGAGATGCACTATGATGAACACCTTGAGAGCGGGAAGTTGCAATAATTTGATCATTTTTTTGTAAACGTGCCACACATAAACGGGATCTTCCTCTGCCCCTTCATCGACTTCTAAATCTCTCTTTTTCATGTTTGACCGTACAAGACTTTGCGGCTGTTCTTCAACTTTCCATGCGATAAACACAGTCACAAGAAAGTACATCCACCCCCAGAACTGGAGGTACTGTTTGAGCGAAAGAGCTCCTAGCAGACTGGGCTCGGATCTGAGATACTTATTGGCAAAGTCGGGAGAGTTGAAAGAGAGGAATACGGTGAACGATAGGAAATAACCAGAATTCAGTCCAATAGTCTGAGCTGTCGACGCAAACCCTAACGCTTTTGGCGACAGAATACTCAGAGCCCATCCGTCTACGGCAATGTCCTGAGTAGCACATAGTAGAATGAGTGCGAAAAAGCATATGGTCAAAACCACGAGATTCTTTTCCAAATCTGCAAAAAAATCGTCAACTTTGGAACCGAGCCAGATGAGCATAATCCCACTTATCAATTGAACGGGGACGATCCAAGATCGACGTTTTCCGAAGCTTTTGGAAAACACACTGTCAACCACGGGAGACCACAGCAGTTTAAGTGAATATGGGTAGGAAGCAAGTGTAAAGATCCCTACCTGAGAGTATGACAGGTCTGTACTTTTCAAGAGAAATGGGATCGATCCAAAGGCCAGTCCTATGGGCACACCTTGAATCAAGTAGAGAAGAATGAGCAACATGAACCGAGGAACGTCTTCCTTAGGGAGAGATGATGTTTCCGTGTAGGGAGATGTGAGGATCCTTCCATTGTCCTCTTCTGCCCATTCTGTCCATTCTTTTGTTGACATTAAGCACACTGAAGCGAAGCACACTGAAGCGAAGCGGAAGTGTGCGAATAAATGGTGTGTGGGTGTTCTGAAAAATATCTGACGCGAAGGGGAAGAGATGATCTTGAGAGATTTGTGGTAAAATCTATCTATCAAGAGATGTGTAAAGTAGGCTGAATTGCTTATTTCAAAATCCTTGCTGATAGGCATTAGGTCGGACGCAGATTTAAGGTCGATAGTGGTAAATATGGCACAACTAGTGATCTCTTCAAAAATGTCGTAACACGACAGACAAAGAGAAGATTCTCACATAGTATGTGCGTTCAGGTGACATTAGTTGATCAACAACCTCAGATGTTCGGAAGTTTTAGTTTGAAGAAAAATGGGGTTGTTGAAAAGACTTGTTGAATATGTCAGCTTCTTCTCCTGCAGTTGTTGATGCAAGCAATCAATAGCTTGTTGAGAGGACTCAGAAAAAATTGAATTTGATTGAAAGGACATTAGATAATAGACTTCATTTTCTGCAGTAAGTTTTGAAAGCAATTGGTTGTCTGTTGTGACAAAGGGACGATATAGTTTCTGGTCAAGACGCACTTATTCTTCCTAAGGAAGGAAATTCTTTTTAATGATTCAATTATTTTGAAATAATGCCGACTTATTCTCTGAATGTGGCTTGCTTATAATATCTGATAAGCGGAACCAATCCGACTTTTCATTCTGCTAGTGTTTCATGAGACGTATCACATGTCAGACTCTTCAGATCATTGAAAGGCAAACGTTACAAAAACTTTACCTTTCAATCTATCAAGGGCAACAATCGCATAGGCATGCACCAAGTGCGAAAATCAACTATTACTGTACTTCATCCAAAAAAGGTATATGGTTCCAACGCTTTATACTCTACTATTATTAATTTTTCTATTGGTATTGACTGCAACAGCTGTGGAAGTGACTTCATATCAACGAAACATAATAATACTTTACCATGTACTACTCTTTATTATGATTATTAATACTCATAATACGATGTGTACGAAGAGCGGAGCGCAATACATCTGATCGAATTGTTTGTAAACCACTTGATGCACTTCATCTAGGCTTATGGCAAGGTCACCAGAAATGATAATGTACCCTTACACTTGGTCTTTAATGTGATACATGCCCGAATCAAAATTGCAAATAGAAGTTGACATTCTTCCTTATTTTTCCCACGGACGGCCTTGGTATACCTGCTGTTCTTAGTAAAACATAGTATAGTTGTAACATTGATACTTACGAGATTATACAAGTTCTGAAAAACGATCCTTGCACCACCAAATTTCAATAATGGTAAGTTCATCTTGTCACTCATACTAACCCCAGTCCGATACTTCAAAGTTTCCTCTCAACATTGCGAGGCTTTTCGCTCCGCTACCGCCGTTACGATTTGTTGAACCATTGGATTTTGAGCCCAATGAAAGGAAAACCACTCCTATCACAGGAATTGCAAGTCTGATCTCTCAGGTGGAGCCTTACAACGAACAAGTTACGTATAAACCAACCGAGGGAACTCAGCAGCGACAAAAGAGGCTCAAATTGGAACGTCAGCAGAAATCTTTGGAACAAATGAAACAGAATTTAACCACGTGGAACCCAGAAAACGACCCTCACGTGACTGGAGACCCTTTCAAAACACTCTTCGTAGGAAGACTAGCATACTCTGTGAGTGAGATGGATCTTAGTAGGTTTTTCTCCAAATTTGGCGAAGTTGAAAAAGTTCGTGTAGTGAGGGATCGTAATAATAAAAGTAAAGGGTACGGGTTTGTTGTATTTCAAGAAGCTCGTGATTGCAAAATTGCCCTTAGAGAAGGATCGGGTGCGTTACTGAATGAAAGACCCATTTTGGTGGATACTGAGAGGGGAAGATCTATAAAGAACTGGAAACCTCGAAGACTGGGAGGGGGTTTGGGAGGAAGACATTATACGAAAAAGGTTGAAGAGCCCCGAAGAGGTTTTGCTCCTCCTTATAGATCTCATGATAGAGGGAGGGGTGACTCTAGATCGTTTAGACCAAGAGGTAATGGTGGATTTAGAAATCCTAGACCTGCCCTGTCTCACTACCCTCCTCCTCAGTACTCTTCGCATTATGGAGATGGGAGAGAGAGTATGTCCCGGGATAGTGTGCCGAGGGAAAGTAGAACTGACGACAGAAGAAGGAGATATGGCGGAATGCGGTATTAGTCTCTGTTGAATGGTTCTTTTGAAGGATATGTGCTCATAACGGAGGGCTTTCATTGAGTCTTGTGTATCGATGAATGAAAAGTTGCAGCTTAGGACTACTGTCTAATACTCCTTTAAAAAGGGGTGCACAGAAATCGCATTGAGTTATGCACTGCTCATATGGTAATTTGAAGGAAAGATAGGCATATCTTACGAGCTGGGGCTCTCAAGGGATATGTGCTAGAAGACAATCAGGGAAGCTGTCGTCAGTTTTGAATAGGGTAAGAGACAACGAAGGAAAGAGAATCTTACGTTCAATTCTACTCACAAATGATATGTGAACGAAATATGATGGATTTGCGTGCTGTTCTACAGAAAGAAAGAGGGCATATGAGCGTTGTGAGCATTCCATGGGACTGCAGCTATGATCACAATGCTTGCACTGCGCTTCAAGAGAATTTCCATGTGCAACTTTTCAATTGACTACAGGCATCTTACGATTCAACCCCTTTAAACAGCACTATATATTAATGCGTTTCAAGCAGTCAATCCGTGTCAGGGTTGAAGTATCGATAATATTTTCAAACGTTGTGGCATCTTTATAAGAAACTTTGGAGAACATGTCTAGACTGATTTACCAGCAACCGATTTCTTGATCTTAGATGATGTGTGGGATCGCCTACGCAGAGAAAAAGTGCCCTGTAATTTGAATGATTTATGGAGAGGTCAAGCTGTGTTTTTCATAGTGGTGATTCCTCCTTTTGCAATCTCTGTAGTGCAATTTCCGTGATAAGGCCTAGATATGAGTTATTTCAAAGAAAATAATAGCTCAAACCAGTTGTCAGTCTGCGCCTCTCTACAAGGCGGTGGTTTCGCAGAACAACAAACTTTTTTTGGAGCATTGAAGGTGATGATTCTTCTCAAAATAACCTAGAGAACCACAGAGTGCGGGGAGGTCAAGATGCTATTGAGTAGCAAAGTTGCTCAGGGGACGGCAGACCATACGAGTGTATGCAGTGTATACGGTTAACAATCTTGATTCGATGGGGTGTGTTTTCACCGAGCATAATCTCGATGCTAGAGAGGAATGATCAAGAATAAAGATACACACAGACAACCCTCTCCCAAGTTGAGAGCTGCATTGCAGCTTATGGATGAGGAAGTTGTCATAAAACACCGTCAGAGATTTTCCGGTTTTCATTGATAGCAAGGACACCAAACATGGAAATTCTAGACTCAGCGATAGAAAAATTCCACTCATCTATAACCCCTTTACAGAAGGTTTAGGCATATCCATAATACAAGAGGGCTCTAAATAGAATGCCCAGGTTATAAAGATATCCCTTGAGGCTTTCTCCGAGATTACAGGCGCCAAAGGATGACCATAAAAAACTTTCTAACCCGGTAAAGGGAATCACAAGGCGGAAAAGGTGACTAGAGATACCTTTGTGCGGGAGTATGAGTACCATCAGCAGATGACTCTTGGGGTATATTCCGAGATTCAATCATGTGTCTGCGCGTTTCATGAGGGAACACGGATCATATTTGGTGGTACCTGACCTGACAGATAAGCATGTGGTAGAATCAGCTTTAAATGGACTGTACAAGATTCATAACCTCAGAGCTATTCATGGAAACGTTGCACTTTGTAACATGCTTGAGACAGCGGATAAGAAGGGGTTTCTGTTGGACATTGGTTTTGCTACTGAAGACTACTATGAGGCATACTAGAAAGGCAAGAGCTGTGCATATAAAAAGTTGTTTCACAGAACGCAAAAAAGAGGGGGTCTAATTTCCAGAATGTGCTCCTTTAAAAGATGATACTCTCACTGCTAAATCCTGCTCACTCAACTGGTTGTTAGGGTGGTTTATTTATTATTTGCAAAGATGTATTAGGAGTACAGGGTTTCGGAACTTGTATCCCATCATATGCAGTAATATCTTTCTGGTCCACCGAAAGTGAGTGCTCTTTTGCTGATATACCATCCTATCGTTCTTCCTCCTCTTTCCCATCATCCTCTCCCTCTACTCCTCTCTGAGAAGATCCTCACCATCTATTTCAATCACTTACATTTCAATTGCTTAGTTCATGGGGTGGTTAATGCTTTATTCTACAGCAGAGAGAATCACTACGTTAATGTCAAGATTATCTCTTCCGCTTCGCTTCAGAGATAATCTAATACATATTTTGATTGCAAAACGAAATACATATTCATGTCTAAAACATACCTCCTCTGGAAAAGGTCACTGGTGGCCAGTGTCGGGATCATGGGCACGGGGCTCTTGCTGTACAACTTTACAACTCCCACCGACGAGGAGCTCATTAGCCGACTATCTCCGGAGCTCAAGCAGGAGTACCTCAAGAACCGAGAACTGCGCAGACAAGAACAGGCTGCCCTAATGGAGATTGTTAAAAAGACATCCAAGTCAGACGATCCGATCTGGAAGACTGGAGAGCTTGCTGCTCCGTGGGGGGATGCCCCAGGAAAGAAGATGCTCGTAGCAAAGGAACAGTTTGAAAGAGAACAGGCCGAACGAGCCCAAAAGGAAAAAATTCAACAACTTAGGGAGACAGTTCAGGAGACGGAAGCTCTTGAAAGTAAGAAAAGCTCGTGGAAATTTTGGTAGAGGCAGTAGTTCCCTCGATAGCACTACCCAAAATTGACGCTTTGATTGTATAGGTTAAGTATGTTATGGTGTATTAACATTTTGCTATGAAAGGTAGTTAGTTGGACAAGTTATTTCCCAATTAACGTTATTGTTCTTTAAAGTCAGTTTCAGAAATAACCAAATAGATTTTAGACCACCACTACCCTTCCGAAGAATCGAAGTGTTTGCTTTGGTGGCCAAACAGTTTGTAGCAACGTATTTGGAACCTATAATACAGGTTTTAGATTTGCAATCGAAGATTACCACAAAGACGGTACTGATAAAGTGACCTTTATGTTTATATTTTCGTAGGATTGAACTAAGCAGAGGATCTCATGATAAAAGACACATCAATTGAAAGTGAAAGAATACCATTTGAACGCTTCGATGAGCTACAATCTCATAAATGGTGTGATTCAGTTAGGCACACCATCGTGGAGCAATAAGACTTTGGGATGGGGCTACAACGTAGCGTGGCTGCAATAGCCGCTGCTGCTGCTGTCACGCATACGTACCATAGTCATCGAACATATCCGAAGCTTCTCAATAAACACCCTTTCCAGCAAGCTCCACAGTGACGTCCTCGTTGTTTTCGCGGATGACTCTCACGGGTAAAAATCCGCTCAAATCCGATACCAGTAAAGTGCGATGGACACCTCTAGTAATGGCGCTCAACTTTCTTTTTAGCTATTCGTACATTCTCAGTATAACTCTAATTGCAACTTTAAGGTGGGAGGCTGAAGGTGGAAATAAAAAGATGATAATTTAGAATAACGCAACGTACCGTAAGACAATAATGCAGAGGTGTAGGGAATTTCCATCACATGAACGACTGAAAATTTGATGCTAACACATACTTAACAAATAAAGCGTTTGAAAATTCGCCAATGTAAGGAAGTGCTTCTTGAAGACTTAAGTAGAGAGATTTTTTGAAATTGAGTTTTGAATAGTTGAGACTCGGCTATGTTAAAGTAAACATTCTGGACCCACCAAGAGAGAGTTTTGCGGTGAGAGCGGCTTGATGCAGACTTCAGTAGCGAGAAGCTAAAACTGCATAATAGTGCACATTGACAAGCTACCACGAGCCTTGGTGGATTAGTTACATCGAGTTGTTGATTTGTCTGACTCATTTCGATAGGCGATTTAAGTGTTACCTGGTTAAGGTAGGGTATCGGTCTTAAGGATATGTAGAAGATTTGTGCAATGTGCGTAAGAATAAAGAGAGAACATCATAGATAATACGAGGTATGATTAGGTGGCAACGGAGAGCCTCCATGAGGGATTGACAAAAATGTTAAGACGAAATTTTCAATCAAGTTTACTAAAACTGAAAATAAAGAAAGGAAAGAAACACTCAATTAAACATATACGTCTTACGCCGGATTCAAACTTCTCCATAACACTTGGAACACTTCAGACTTCAAGCGAAACACTGCTTCGGGCCTGCGAAGTTCCGGCCTTGCAACAGCTTCCGCATAAGTGGTGCTGAATCAAACATCGCAAGAGGGATATAAGAATCGCATCCTTCAACAGGCCACACTTTGTAAAGTTTATCAGACTGTCTGTATGTGGTGCAGAGGGCACTAGGAGGTAGCTCTCTTAGTGCCATGTTTATCAGTTCAATCTCCCTCGACAGATTGACAGCTTCGTCATCTGGAAGGTGTAGGTCTACTCCGTTCAAGTTGTTCCTGTCTAAGTAACGGAAAACCTCGACAGTCCACGCTCCGCCTCCTCTTCTGGAGTTCTTTATCAGGAGTCCAACCTTGATAGTCCCTGCTCCGCGAAGAAGCGTCTTTCTTATCTTGTGCTCGGCTGCTAAATGAGATTGTCCTTTATAATTGACCTCAATGATCAGGAAAGGCATCCGAGCTCCGTGAAGGAAAAGTTTCATATCAGGTTCAATGAAAGGTGGGTTAGGGAATTCGATACGCCCAGGCGAGAATCCGACAAAAAATCGGGTTGTTGATTATGTTGCTGTAAAAGGCAAAGGTCATCGCTTCCTTAAGAAAATAGGTGGGAACTCCATGCTGGTCAGTCTGAGCGATTAGAAGGATAGAATGCGGTTTTTCCCACGGGTCGCACTTCACTGTGAATCCACTTTCAACCATTTTTTCTCCACCCTCATTCTCAAAGCTATGAAAGTCATCCCAGCTACAAGGCACGAACCTGTACTCATCCCTGTTACCCTTGAAATTGTCGAGGACTGACTTGATGTCATTGATTACTCGTTGGGTAACTGGCGAGAAGCGGGAAGCTCGTTTCTTCGGCATTTGATAGTACTTAATGTCATGCACCATGCACAATATATGCACGCCCTAAAACTCTATTTCTCCGCGCAGAGTATAGTAGAAGTCAGATAAAAATACTATGTCACTATTCAACAATGTGAACTCAGGGGTGGTATACCGAGCTCCAAAGAAAGTGAATAGGGAACCTGCTTTAAGCGGTACAGAAAGTGCACCGCATGCAACATCCATGAATATAGAACCTATGTGTTGAAAACCCCCGCAGACCTTAAATCGGCTCAGCCAGGACTTGAACCTAGGTAACCCTATTTGGCCTTGGGCGTGTTGCCACAACACCACCAACTCAATCGCGAGAGAAAGACAAGACTGCGTGAGAGGCGTAGATCGTTGACTTCTCATTCTTCAGTCGCTCATGTTATCTTCTGAAGTAGCTTCTATATGCGTCCATATAGAACTTGTATGTAAAAGGAGAAAAAAAAAAAAAAGTTAACTGCTGCTCACAATCCGCCCCTGCAGCCGATCAGATCTTCCTATCTCACGAAGACGTCTGTAGTCCCTACATTGACTCATCCTCTTTTTCATTCTACTGATCATCATCCTCTTCGTCTTCTGGTTCCAACTCTTCCACCACGCAAACCTCCTCCTCTCCTGATTAGTACTTCTCTCCCCATCAATTGTTAGCTCTAAATTCATTCTTTTCAATGTCGTACAACATTTGTGAAGACTTTCATTCCGATATGGTTGTTTTCAAATCTGGAAGCTTGTAAGAGGCCACCTATTTAACGTTCAGAAAGAAACTTCTTGTGGCCCGTTGCTCTTCCTTCATAATGACGAGAGGCACGGACAGCTAAAGTACACCGGCAATGTCATCAATTTTTCACAACAAACATTGTCTTTAGCTGTTCAGCTTCCTAGTGCTAAGAACCCGACGTTTTACTTGTCAGAGAAGCTGAAATTCAATCTCCTGAAACCTTTTAAGATTTTATAGTCTGTAAATCAGAGGAGTGCGATCATTAAAGCGCAGCGGAAATGATTGCACGACGATATAGACTCTGTTTTTCACAGATGACATTGGTCTGTGTATTGTCAAGGAGGTAGATCATTAAAGCGAAAGAGGCTTCGTCAGGCTATTTGGAAATAGAGCCTGGAAGCTGAATGAGTGAGCGCTTCAGTGTTGATTGACTTCCGCAATTACGGGTTCCTGTAATGGCATCAGCCATACTCGGGGAAGAAATATCATGATGTTATGCTTCGTCGCAACCGGACACCACCGTATCAGCCATATCAGCGTAGCAAATTAATTGAGGCTACTCAAAGGGTAACAACTCCCGCTCAGCACGATTCCAAGCCTAAAAATCGGCGCGAGCGGGCTAGGAATAGAATATAGAGTCAGCCTAGACAGACTATCAAGTCTCATTCAACCACACATACAAACTCATCTTAAAGGCTAAGCATTGAAGCGAAATGGGCAACAAAAAAATCTTACAATAATCTCTTACGCTTCGCTTCAGAGTTTCCGCTTCAGTGATGATTTGAAAGGACTTCCGATGATGCCGTTTTAAATTCTTTACATCTCTTACCTTCATAGGCCCACCCTACACCACAAAACCCTATTGATAGCGGCACTACTAAGCAAACAGCATGTCGCAACGGGCCAGGAAGATTGCAGTTGTTGGGGCGAGATCGGTTGGCAAGTCCAGCTTAACGGTACAATATGTGGAGAACCATTTTGTGGAGAGTTACTACCCAACTATTGAGAATCAATTTTCCAAGACGGTAAAGGTGAACAATAAGGAATATGCCATAGAGATTTTGGACACTGCCGGACAGGACGAGTTTTCCATTATGAACCAAAAGTATTTGATAGGAGTTCACGGCTACGTTTTTGTATATTCTATTGCATCCAAGTCTTCGTTTGACACTTTAAGGGTGATACGGGACAAGATCCTAAATTCTGCCGGCACCGATAATATTCCTATGATTATTGTCGGTAATAAGAAGGATCTCTCTAGTATGCGGCAGGTATCATCGGACGAGGGAGCAGCAATGGCGTCCGAGTTTAAGTGCAAATTTATAGAGTGTAGTGCAAAGGGAAACGATGGGGTGGATAAGGCTTTTGAAGTTTTGGTTGACGAGATTGAAAGAATTCAAAACCCTTCCAGCTCCCAAAAGGGTTGTATAGTGGTTTGAGGGTTGGTAATAAATGGTTTGTAGTTGATCTCTGAAGCGAAGTCTCTGAAGCGAAGCGGAAGAGATGATTAAAAGACTATGTGGCTACGTAGTTGTTTCAGATTATCTTTGAAGCGAAGCGTAAGAGATTTTCCAAGATTTTTTTGTTCTCTTCAAAAGATCAATTTGCGGCTACATCATTGGGAATCCATTAACGCTTCATAATTCGGGTTAATAATTTCTATTCCAGCTTCTCCATGTACCTCGCTACTTCTTCGTCCATCCTCATAGAGTAATACTGTTCAGGGACACCACGGGCGGGATTATTTGTCAAGCTCTTTTAACGTCACGGACGATACCCATTTGTAGCCCGGCGTGCATGAACGATATGCATTGTTATGCATCTTTATGCAGCCGGAGCCCGGAACCCGCTTTTGGTGAAAATACCTCATCTCTAGATTGTCCGTGCAACTCCTTTAAACCCAGAATGTATACATAATTTGTCTCCCTCAAAGTGGCCCATCTATGATCCTGGTGTCAGCTTCCTCAAGCATATTTGTTGATCTTCACTCACTGCAGAACACACGATAAGATAGATACACTTTGGCAGGTCCCTTCCTCAAAGCAACCTCTATAATAGGTAATGACACACTGGCTATACGTATGCACATCAAAGTTGAGGAAATAAAGTTCCATTTTGATAACATTAGGGACAAATTGATCACCTCTTCCGCTTTGCTTCAGACATGATTTCACTCACCATCAACGTGAATTCTCCAGCTCTTCAAGTCGCTTCTCACGTCTGCCTCACTGGGCAGATAATTCTTCCTTTTCTCTGTCCTTTTATTGTAATTTTCGCCAAAGTCATCAAGAGCATCTGCCTGGTACCGATCTTCGTCAAAAACAGTGCATTTTCTCTCCTGTTTCGCCTCAGAGTCTCTTGCTAATTTCTTGACATCTATATACGGAATCCCTTCTTCGCTTTTCTTGAAGCCAACCCCATTGTTGAAAATGTCGTCCACCGCCTCACTCGGAGTAAACTCTTGATAATTCTTATTGTGCCACGAAAACTCGTACGTCTTATTAAGCAAATCTTTCAAAAGAGGATTGTTGGATATCGATTGAAGAACATTCTCGCTCTCTTGCACCTTCATTCTTTTATGCTCCAAAGACCCACGTTTGGTAGGTTTCAGAAGCGGGTCGTCTTTTCTCTCTTCAGAAGTGTTACTCTCTTCCAAAAAATCATGAAGACCGCTAAAAGTTTGCGGATGTCTCAATTTCGGTGTTTTAAAGTCACTTGAATGTGATCGTCTTCTAGGGTTTGTTTCCGTAACACTAGTTGTGTTTTGTAACTGGATATCAAACTTTAAAATGGAATTTACCTTAGAGTTCTGTAACAGGAAACGATTACTAACAACATCTTCAGTGTTTGTGTACTCGGAAAGGTTTAGCGATACCTGGCCCAATTTTGTCTTTTGCTTGGCCATCGATTCCACGCTAACGGGGAACTCACAGTAAACTTTGAGAACTAGCAGTTTTTCTTTTAAATATTCAGTATCTTTGTCCTTGGCTATTGTAACATCGATATCACGAATTGAAAGGTTGAAGTTGCAAGACGAGTCCCGAACTTCCGAGCTCTTTGTTCTCTGTTCAAACTGTATTTTTCTCGTGTGGGCATGAGGCGCTTTTACCTGCACTTTTATGAAGCACAATCCGCATATTTGAGGGACATTTGTTAGCTCCTTGATGATAAGGCTAAGCCGGAACTTGAACTTTTCCCCGTCAAACATGGTGTGGGGGTGAACTGTGGAGAGCTAGCACATAAACTCACCTCTGCTCGACTCGAACACTTGTACTTGGTCTGAGAGTGACAGGCTATTTGATTTTTGAATGAGTCTATTGATGAGTTGAGGTTTTTTTCTTTCGGTATGGAGGTCTTTCATAGATTACTTAGAGTAAGTGGGCAGATACGTTACGCAGATCTAGTTAAGGTTACCCCGGGACTCGTCTCACATGACACTAAAAAGAGCCCGGTACGTAAGAAGCATAGAAGATAAATGAAGAATGGAAAAAACGGAAAACCTAACAGCGAAACTAAAAATCGAATAATGACTTTTTCCCTATAAGGAATGTCACCTAAATCCGGATAGCGAAGACTGTACTTTGATTTAAACAAGGGATGGAGCACAATGAAGGAGTCTGTGGCTGCTTTGTACATGGAGATTCTGAAGCTTGCCTCTTTCTCAATAAACTGATATTTCATCCAAGAGCGACTATCGACCAACAGATCTCACCATGTCAAATGTTTCCACACTGAACAGCATACCTTACCATCGAGGAGAGGCAAGAAGCTTGGACCATGTACCTTTAGAAGGTTCAGTTCACTTGAATCAAGTACTGCTTTGTATTTCGGTGTGTTTCGGGTCATAACTGATACCAACTCAGGCGGTGCTTATCAAAGAAAGCACTTTCACATCGACACAAAATACCAATACCTCAGGGTTATCACAATACACTGCAAAGTGTGGTAATCATTCTCAATTTACATACCGATCTAGATTCTCAGTCTGTCTAGCTTATAATGGGAGGCGTAATTTTGCGTATTTCAAGCTCAGCCAAAGACATAGAAGGATGCATTGTACTGGATAAGTAGAGGATCCAGGTCAGACAGGTTACAGACCATACCTCTTTTGAGGGAATTGTTAATAGTGAGCTGCAAAATGTAGTAGTTGGCTTTGCTTGAAATTATACACTCCGGCTCTGACGTTACAATACATAGAACGTACGAAGGAAATGATCCCTTTATAAGTCGGTATTGAGTCTAAAGTATCTTAGGTTGAAGAACAAAGGGCACTATTATACGACAATTTCATGTGCATCACCTCTAGAAGAGAGCATCCACACACCATTCAGTTCACCAGAAAAGAGCTGCTACAGGGTTGATAACTTGGGTACTATAGGCACTCAAATTAATGAAGGATATAAAAGCTACTTATATAGTCTAGCTTGTATGAACGATATGCATCTTCATGCACTTAATGCCACGTGAGCGTTTTATGGAACATAAGTTTCAACAAGGGTCCCGTCCGGATACGCTTTTGTAAAAAACTTTGTCATTTGATCAGATCAGCGGCATATGCTGCAGTGGTGCTTCTTTGGGCTACTATCACTCTGCAGTCCAAAAATAACGTTTTCTTCTCATAAGCCCTTACAGGGAAATCACTAGACGAGGTGTAGTTTACAAACTCTCAGTGGAAACCGTAAGCCAAACCTTTTCAGCATTCAAATGCATTCGAATGCAGATCTCATGAAGTTGATAAAGCTTGTGAACTAGACGCTTGAAAATCCGAGTGTCGCCATTACACCTGATTATCTCCCTAAGCTGTCTAATCAGTTCTGAACACAAATTACCCCGAGGCTATCGGTGCCCTAAGGTCATCTCTTCCGCTTCGCTTCAAAGATGTAAAATCACTCATGCTCAATTTCATTAAAGGAAAACAAATCTATAAATAATCACAAACACTCATAACCTCCGTCAACAACCATATTGTGACCGGTAGTGTACGAGGAGGCGGTGTTGGACAAGAGATACAACACTGTACCGACAAACTCTTTTGGCTCAGCGAGTCTCTTGAGCGGAACCCTTGATTCCCAAGCGTCTCTCATTTCTGTGGACCCGGAAATGACATTTCTCGTGAGAGGGGTCAAAATGTACCCTGGAGAGAGTGTGTTAACTCTGATGCCAAACTTGGCCCATTCGCACGCAAGAGATCTCACCATGTGGATAACACCCGCCTTGGCCATGTTGTAAGCCACCTGTGGCTGTGGGTCGTTCACAATGGTTCCGGACATGGATCCGATGAGACACAGAGACCCGCCTGTGTGACCCTCGGCAATCAAAGGTCTCACAATGGACTGGGCCGCGTATAGAGCTCCCAAAAGGTTGACCCTTACCAGTCTTTCGGCATTTACGGCAGGGTACTCGTGGGCCGGGATATTCTCGCAGTATCCGGCACAGTGCACAAGACGGTCGGCCAATTTTCCGTGTTCTTTGTTGATTTCAGCAAAAACTTCGTCAACACTAACCGGGTCTCCTACATCGCACGCAAAAGCTGAAACTTTAGGCAAAGAGTCAGCTCCGCCTTTCGTAAGCACAAACTCTTCTCCCCATGAAACAAGTGATTTGGCAGCATCCTGGGTTCTCTCCAAGTTCATGTCAACTAGGGCAATTTCAGAACCCTTGGCAAGACACGCTTTGGAGATGACGGCGGCAAGTCCGCCTGAACCTCCGGTGATAATTGTGACATGTCCGTCTAGTCTGAATGAGGGAACAACGTTTTCGTAAGAGTCTGCCATGGTTTGAATTGTGAGGAGGAAAGCGAGGGGGGGTCAGCTATTTATACAAACCTCCGGGCCCAATCTCGCATGCATGAAAAACGTGCATAAAAAGAAACGCTGCAGGCGATGACCTGCGTTTGCGGTACGAATAGAGTTTGTCTGGGCATGTTGGGTTTGAAGTAGGGATGACCTCGTTGGGAGGAGATGATTTGAACTACTTTTACATAACTTTTCTCCGTTGAAACCTCTTCAATTCCACCCAGAGCAAGTCACCGCCATCTGCACTTTCATGCACTATGTGATCATAGTTGCGTAATCGCAATTTTTGCACCTTGGTGTGGGGATAGAAGGTTGGGAAAGAGTGTAGAATTGTTTTTGAAGGGACTTTGAAAAGAGCAATTTGAAATGTTCAAATGTAGTGTATATTGCACTTGTTTTGAGTGGTCCTGATTGGGATGAAACCCATCCCGCGCACGACCTCGGGATCTGCTTGCCCGGGATTGGCATAGCGATGACCTGCTTTCGGTTGGGTGAGTGACTGACTGGCTTGGCTTGAATTGATGGGTTTGCACAGGTGTATGCTGTTTGGTGTGAAGTGTAGATATATTTTGATCAGTTGAATTACTGTAAAAGATGCGGTGGGTCTGAATGTCGAAATCTCACCTTGATTAGCTACCCTTTTCAAACAAGAGAAGAGTTCTGTTGTCTTTATCGATTGACTGATTAGCTACCCTTTTCAAATAAGAAAAGAAGTTTTGTTGTCTTTGTCGATTGACTGAGTTAAAGAGTAATCAGAGGAGATGTTCCAGGCCGAATGCCAGCATGATATGATAGAATAAGACCTTAGTTGCGCAAAAGTGCGGGCTCAAGATCAGAATCTCCATGTCTTCACAAAAAAGCGCTTTTTCTAGTGCTTGTTCTCAACAATCGTCAATACATTGACAACCAGTTTATAAAGATGAAGATGCTGGGTGTTAGAGTATGTTCTCCAGGCGTTGAGCTGGTTATGTTCGGAAGCCTGCTAAAGCACCATCTCTATATACGTTTACTTGATGACTGCTAATTATCATCTCTGGTCTAGTCTAAGCGTATCTTTTTCAGGTAATTATCTGCGCATATCAGACGTCAGCTCCGACATTCGAAACTGACTATAAGTCACTCTGCAGAAAATCAAAAATGTACGGATTTGTTTGTGCGCAAAAATTTGCAACGCAGATTGTGACGCATCCAGACAACTTAGAGCCTTAGAACCCAATCTCGCAACAATTCCATTTGTTACTTCATTCTATGAGGTCATCCTATGATCTACGCCATGTCATTCCATTATGCAGTCATATGGTAGTGTCTGAGCGAGAACTAATTTTGGCGGGGCAAAAAGTCTTCTTCATTTTTTATGCACAAAGAAAAAGGCCGACATAATTTGTTTTTTTTTATGTCACAACTCTACTTTTAAATTATCGCGAGCATGATTTGTCCTGTAGTGTTAATCAAAGCCTCAATCTAGGTCGCCACCTCCAAGAAACAATCTATCTCAAGCTCATAGATCGCTCTGTGCAATCTGCAGTCTTGCTTTGGTGATCCGTGAAAAAGAGAAAATTACAAGAATTCATTTCATGAAAATTGCAACCTTTAATACATCCTATAGGTTTTAAAGCTAAATTGGTAATCGGAAGTCCAAAAATTCGTGTTCTCAGCCGATAGACCTGACCTTCAGCAGCCCTTTTGGACCTGAGAACGTTTATGACTACGGAAAGTCTCTGTTACATTCGTGTGTCAAAGCAAAGGGTCTGAAAGATGACGAAAAAACTCTTGATCTCTTCGAAAAAATAAGTAAATAGTCTTTTATCGTAAAAAATACCGTCCTTATGAGACTTAAGATTAGCGATCTGGATCGCGATCAAAGATCATGGATTATACTTTCGAGAAATTTCCAATAAACGATCTTGATCTTTGTGACGTATGCACCCCGCAAACCACATCCAGACACCTCGTTGATAATCATGATTACCATCCAGGGCCATGAAGATGGACCGCGAAGGTCCACGTCTTCAAAGAAATCCCAGCCAGGGCCAAACACGGTAGCTAATCCCGTGATGCAAGACATTGGGGTGAAAAAGTGGAACCGCCTTTCAAAGTCAACACAGGCAATTACTCGAGGAATCACTAAACTCGTTAAGCCAAATGATGATTACTCAGGCCATACATTTACTCAGTTCGATAGCACTGACTATGATCGGTTTGTCAGGGATGGGGAAAAACAGGGATGTTACAAAAAACTTACTCAAGGCTTTAAAGTGAAAAATAATCCCTTCAGCACTGTTCCTGGAATTCTGGTGAATTATGCCAACGCCTCAGCATTCTATTGGAGCTGGGTTTGTGAGAGAGTGTATAAATCTGACCATAAATCGCTTGATCAGAAGCCCTGGGCTCTATTTACATATTTACAGTGAAGGTATTGACGTCCCTTTGCCCGGTAGAGGCGGAAAAGCTGAACCAGATGTTGTATTTATGAGGGGAGGTGAAAAAATTCCGCATTTTACCGTTGAAGTGAGTTGGAAGCATCTCTCCGTGAAGGAAGCCAGGCGTCAATTGCTAGGCCCAATGGAGCTGTTTAAAGGGAAACTAAGAGACGGAATGGTTTTGTATTATGAAAACGACAACTGGTACGCGGAGGTATATCGATATGTAAATAGAACGACCGGTGGACATGACATCATTCTTCCGATGGTCTTCAAGATGTAGAAGGAGAACGCCTTCTGATGAAAGAGGCCTTGGATAGGTCTGATGGTGATATTTACAGGAGAGCAAAAAGTATTTACTTCTGTCGAACGACAATACTCCTTGTGAAAATGTACCTTTGTCGATGTTCGACCTTTTTGCTGAGGACTACGTAGACATTGTTCTGAAGGAAAGCTTGAGACGCCCTAACGCTACGTTTTGGTTGGATCACAATGTTTTTTGCAGAAGATTCGAGTTGTTACTCCCCAAAGATCAAAGGCTGGTAACGAGTTGATGTATTCTCACGGAGGAATACGCCGCCAATCGAGCAAATCAAAACGATATTTCGTTCATCAAAAGGAAGTTTGGCTGATGATGGAGCGAAAGATCAGCAGCATATAAATATGATACTATAAGAGTACACCACAACGAGAAGGGAACATGCTATTTATACGCCGGAAAATATGGCAAAGGAAAGTGGATTCTGGAGGGCCACCTAAAGACTTTTATTAAAGTTTCAGAAGAACGTTTTAATCGGTAGAACATCCACTATAATAAAAGCCGCTCTTCACAATGAGATGGTCAATTGACTGGATAGAGTTTTTTTGATTGAGACTGGAAAGTATTGGCTAACACACGACGATGTGGTGAAAGGCTGGACCTTCTAATCCATAGGAAGGTCAGGTGCATTAGGTGCATGAAGATGCATATCGTTCATGCACGCCGACCTAGATAAGTACTATATCCCTCATTACTCAAGGTGAGGCCGAATGTATTATGTACTTATACCAACCACCTGCAGTTCAGATCCTTTATTCTTTTCTTCTCACCTAAATTGACGAGCCTTTAACTGTGCGCAGAAAAACTCTTTTCATCGTAAAGAGCCATCCTGATTGAACAGGCTAATTTTGAGCACGGAGCAGGACCCTGACTCGGATGGAGCAACGATAACCTAACAGCTTCTATTGAGGAGTCACTCACATTCGACACAATGGGTTTTATTTGTGCAGTGTGAAGGTCAATGGCTTAGGCTGTCACTAGCATAAAGATATGCTTTTTGCAGGAGGTTTTTCATCACAACTTAACAAACAACGTACAACGTACTTACAAGGTAGTGAAACACAGACCAAAAATAAACACCTTTCTTCACCATGCTTGTAAAAAATCAAACTAGTGGGTTGTTGGTAACGGTGTAAGCCAGGCAAGATTTATATCAGACAACCAATCAGCGCTCTGCAAATTGTAACCACTGACTAATTGACCCTTATTTCCTATCGCCTTACACCAGCTGGAAAAATACGGAAAAACACACCCATCGGCGGATCTACAATTGCCGACATTGTTATCGATGCATCTACGGTGATTTCATGACTAACCGGTCATGCGTAAAAAAAAAAAAAAAAAAAAAAAAAA
>JAJLWQ010000067.1:0-22408 GCA_030570875.1 Citeromyces matritensis
TCGGTGAGAACACCATAAGGAGTTCCGCCACAGATACATTGAGTCACCACCTCTGTGAACAAGTCGCTACAAGCATCTGCGTCGTCGATATTGATGAAAGGGCATTCGACTTTAATGCAAACGAAAGGTTTACCATTTTCTTTGACAGCAAAGTCAGGTATAGCTGTATAAGTGGTCTTATCATTTTCATCCATCTGATTTTTGTAGTCAAAGGTTGTAGAACCGATGTTAAATCTAAGACGATCCCCCCACAATCGACCGAAAAGATAAAGAATGGGTTTCAATATGGCCGCAAAGGCTCCTTTAGTGGCAGCTTGGGGCATTTCGCCTTCTCTTGAATCAGCTTGAAAGAGTTCAGATAGTGAAGCTGCCATCATCCTGAAAGAATCTCTGATTTCAAAATTTGCGCCTTTTACTAGATGATTCATTTTTCGATACGTCTCGTCAAAATTCATCGGCCCGACGTCAGACATCACGACTCGATGGAACAGCTTTCGAGCCGCACTTTCCTTGTTGGATGTTTTACTAAGAGTATATTGATCGCTGATCTCCGTTTGCGATCGTGATCGCTTCCTGAGTCCAGAAGTATCAAGGCCCCTCGCAGGCAAAGAGAAAAAAATGTGCAATGACAATCTTATGGCTTCCACCATGTAATTAAAAGTTGGTGCCAAAAACAACTCGTTATCATTAACCGTGACCAAGGGAGGTAAAACTTTAGTGAAATCTAGTGCGGGAAAGACAGGAGTCAGGTTATCGGGTTCGGAAGATTCTTCATCAACAAATTTGAACTTTATTTGATTGGCATACCAATCGAAGCGCTTCCTTTTCTGAAGAATCTCTTCTTGAGCGCTCATCCCGATTGAACGGTGTAAGGATTGACCTTTCGCACTACTCATCGTTCATGCATGCTAAACTATATAAGTAGTCTTAGTACCCATAGTACCTGGTTTATCAGCTTAAGCAAAGGATTTTGTCATAAAGAGAATCAACACCGGCAATGCATGACTTGCAAATTAATTCTGATGATTCATAAAGATCAAAACGACTTCTTGCTCCGCTATCATTCCATCTTTGTGAGGACAGTTTAGTTCAATTCACCGTGGGTAAACCCCCCATAAGCACTGACATAATTCATAGATAACGTCTTTTCTCTCAGATGTTTTATTTACACAATGGCTGTGTTTGGATTAGGATGATGCTGTTCTACAGTGACTGATAGATTGTTCATACATTGTCCATAGAATTTCAGAGAATGTCTTGAGATTGTCCATTATATATCGCCCACGAAGTGATCTTAAGGACTTGATGTCTTCAGTATGTCCCACTTGATAGAGGAAGAGACTTCTAATGAATTGATGTCAATATCATACCTTCGCAGCTAGATTCACAATATAGCTTGAGCGAATAAGCCAAGACGAATAAATGTCGGTTAACGCCATGAGATGATACTATAGAGAAAGTAAAAAGCATCAAGAACAGACTTGAGCTGCCGCCGATGATGTGGCCACAGTTCTTGGAGACAATCTGCAAAACTACACATCATTCTCTAGACCATCTCTTCTGCGCTTCAGAATCAGCAGTCGGTTCGGAAATACTGGCATATAGCAGTTCATCAACTCAAAATCAACCTACTGAAAGAAATGAAAAAGATCATCTCTTCCGCTTCGCGTCAGAGAGTACATTCTCTTGACTCAATACACTTACGCTATACACCAACCTTCACTTCATCGCAAGAGAATTAACATTGCTCCCCATTATGGAAACCACATTTTCTTCAATCCTCCGGTCTGCCGTTTCCGCAAGATGTTTCTTAGGATCCTGCTTACCGACATATCTAGTTTTTAATTCCTTTGCAGACAAGTCCTTCTCCTCCTGCACTCTCTGTACGTACGCCTCTGCGATTTTAACCATCTTTTTATTATCCTCATAGTTTGCACACTCTTGTTGCTTGCAGTCTTTCATTTCCAGACCAGACTGCCACTCGCGCTTGTGCAAGTTGAGTAGCATCCCTACTTCGTTAGGGGTTTTACGGTACTCAATGTTCAAAGAGTAATAGTGTCTGTTGAGGCCGTGGATCAGCGCCTGAATCGACGGTTTCTGCAAGTGTCCGATATTGGACGTTGTTTGACGCGGCTCTTGTCCCATCATAAGAGAGGTTGTAGGAATGGTTCTAAACGCATCTATAACTACTTTACCCTTGACACTCTGAATAGGATCCACAACTACAGCCACGGCTCGCTTGTTAAGCTGCTCAAACGACTGCTGAGTGTTTACATCGACTGATGAAAGCCAGCACCCAAATCCGGGATGCGAATGGTACCATCCTACAACCATCTGGTCCCTCCCCGTTTGCTTAAGCATATCCATCATTTTAGTTTGAAAAATATCGTCAACCGCTTCCACGGAGACTCCTGTTCCTGACTGAGGCATGGCAAAAACGTCTACAACGTGGATTGTGAAATCATCAACAAAGTCTCCAAGCATGAGGCCCATCACTTCCATTGGAACCCCAGCTCTTCCGTGTCGAAGCATTTTTAAAAGCGCCAAAGAGGATATGTGTACTGTTTCGGCATTGTCAATGGCAGGACCATCAGGGTTGGGAGCAGCTGCTCCAAATCCGCTGGCTTGTCCTAAGATTCGTTGTAGTCTTTCCATGGTGGCGTGGTGTAGGGATATCTCTGAGCATCTCTGAGCATCTGAAGCGAAGCGGAAGAGATGCAGAAGAGATGATCTTATATATGCATCAAATACAATGATTATCTCTCAAGTGAAGCGGAAGGGATGATTTATATATATTGTGATCATAGAAGCGGAAATGATCGCATGACTTGAAGGTTATCCTTTTTCTCAGTTGATCTGTGGATTGTTCATACTATTAAAAAGGCAAAATTCGTCTCTGAAGCAAAGCGGAAGAAATGATCTTATATCTATGCACCACATTATCAGAAAAAATGTCATCTCTAAAGTGAAGCGGAGGAGTTGATCTTTTATTGCGCCATGTTATCAAAATTAAGTTGATTATCTCTAAGCGAAGCGTAAGAGACCATCTATGTATATATATTTTCATTAAGGAGGGAATGATCGCATGACTTGAAGGTTTTCCCATTTTCAATTCATCTTTGAACTGTCCATATTAGTAGAAGAGGCATTATCCGTCTCTTCCGCTTCATTTCAGAGACGATAATAAGCCTTACAATGACGATTCTGAGAATAAGCAGCTTTTCTAAAAACTTTCCACGGCCTGGCAACTGGTGTGCTTGATACTAGTAATGGAGTGGATCGATGCTCCAATCGAGAAGCGCATGGGCAAACTTGCTCGAACTGCGCCAATGGAGACGGTTCATAGGTTTCACGTGGAAGATTGATGTTCACAAGGAGTCGAAAACGCCATCATTATCTCGTAGACCAAAATCCGGGATTAACATAGTTGGATCGGGTTGCCGGCGCCCGTATGATTGCCTTACAACAAGAGAGAGCAATTTCTTCTTTAACCTCCAGGACCCATACTACTGGATCTACTCGAAGCGAGTGCTCTTTCGCCATCCTCTCAGGTTTCTTCCTCCTTCTCTCTTTCTTCCTCCTCTTCCTCCTCTACATCTACTTACCCCTCACTCAGAAGATCACCGTCATCACATTTACCCCGAGCACATTTCGGAGAGGCAGTCACTCAGTCCGAAAAACGTCCGTCATCTTCCGCTAAAATATCCATCCTCTCAGAGCCATGTGCAGTATGCATTGAGAATGCATATTCGCGGAGATGCTTCACGTCTTCGGTATCATCAAGAAAATACTCACAAGTTCAATAATGCGAAAAATGCAGATTCTGGTGAGCTGCCTCTAATGTTTCGATGAATTTTAGATGAGCTGACCCCTTTTGAGGAACTGATAATAGCCTGGTGCAATCCTTTCTTGATTGTGTGGCTTAGTAAAGGAGGTGGTCAATACAAATAAACGGGCAATGTCATCAATTTGTTACAATATTCAGCTTTCCTGGCAACTCATTTACCCCTATTACCTGAAGGGGTTTCCATCCTGCTGGTAAGGCAAAAAGATAGTAAATACTCACAAAACTCTTTGATTCCCGTCCTTCTTCAAGTCTTATGCAGCGATGTTACTATTAAATTTTGCTACTTGAGGCTATGGTTTCCCAGTCTTATCCGGAGAGTGATTCCTTTCTCCTCCCGGGACTCTATCTCATTCTGATCCTTCTTTTCCTTAAACATTTTAGGTTCCGAGGATACGGCACCTTCCATAATCGCTTCGAGGCTCTGGCACACCCTTGGATCCCCCTCAAGATCATGTTCTTGAAATCGTGCTTCAGCTGACTATGGAACTTACTTGTGAATCAACAATACCATGAACGCAAGTCCTTATTAAGATTTCATAGCTCAAAAGAGAACAGTACTTAAAGTTGTCCCATTTTTAAAAGTATCTAATCCTGATCACATAACGTAATGGTTTTCATTTTTTACCCAGATTGGTCTAAGGATCTCGAGGAGTGCAATTAATGAAGGAGGAAAATCATCGCACAACGTCCGCTTTTACCTTGAGATACCCTTCCATAGAGTGACATCTGTGATCAAGGGTTTTTATCGCGTACTTGGTAGTAGTGTATCTCTTTAGTTCCTATCGAGTGAGCTTTTCTACTGGACCCAGTAATAGGCTTTATGATGTACGTGAGGTCATTGAAGGGTAGCGGAAATGATCGCACGACGTGATGCTTTTTGATTTTTAGTGATGACATTGGTCTGTGGCTTGTGATTCACAGTGGAGGATAGAGAGGTACGAGAGATTGATCACTAAGTCTTCGTACACGACGTCCATACATTTGTCGCATCCAAAAACTCATAGTATATGTCATATTATATGTGACATTGCATATACAATCTTGTTCTTACGCTTCTCAGCTTCGCTTCGTCGCAATTCTTTGGAGAACGGGGTTAATATTGTGAAGAATACATAAGTATTCACCACTATTCGTACGCATAAACGATACATCTAATTCCGGGCAAATCAGAATGAGTGTACCAGCTCTACAACCCCCTCAACAACAACTGATCCCAGAGGAGGAGACTGTGCATAAATGGTCATCTGTGACATTCTTAGACACTCTAAACTACCAGCATCCAACCATGATCGCTCGTTGTGATGTGTCCGCATTACTCTGTGCACTATGGTCTTTCAGTAATGTCCCTTTTTCAGCTGTAACCGTCTCTACTCACTCTGATCACTTATAGGTTTTACCATTCGAGTGAAATCCTAGACTTGACTAAAATGCAATGTTCTATCATGTAAAGCGGAAATATGGTATAACGAATAGGCTCATGCAGATTTGAGCCTCCTATGGCTTTCTGAACAACGTTTGTCATCATTACCCCCTCAAAAGCACTCGCTTAAATCATTGGTTTTGATCCTAAGATCATCTCTTCCACTTCGCTTCAGAGATACAAAAGCACTCAATCTTGACATCTTCTCTTCCGCTTCGCTTCAGAGAAGATATTAAAACCTCACAGCCGAAGTATCGAAAGGCATGTAAACCGAGGGGCCGTACCCATTATCCCTCGATAATCGTCTATTCAACGTGTTGGAGCATTTTTTAGCCTCTTGGTCTTTCAAAGCTATACCCATGCACGTCAACACCATAACGTCCATACCAACTTTCTGAACCGTCTTTAAGCTCTCCTTTGCCATATCCTTCACGTCTGCAATATCGAAAAAGGTGAAATGACCCTCGCAGGTGTATTTCTTCGGCAAAAAATCAGCAGCTTGATCTGAAAATTTACCCAAACTGGGCAACTCTGAAGACTCATACTTTTTATTAGAAGCCCCAGAAAGATCTGCAGCTACCGTTGATTCTTTAAGCAAAGGGTTCTTAGGATCAGGTTTGAGATCAGCTCCTAAATTGTCCATCAAATGAGGAAACTTGTCTGCCACAACCATCAATTTAAACTCACCACTGCCATAAACGGCGCTAACCGGTGTTATACCAACCCACCTCAATCTTGTATTCTTGTAAATGGTGTCGGCGTACGGTTTTGATCTATTCTTAAAAATGGGCAAAGTGAAGCTTTCCTCTGAATCTGGATTGGGGGTAAACTCCAAAGTATACCTTCTTATCTTGCCTGATTTTACAAATCTCGAATGCACTTTGCAAAAGGGGAACTTCTCAATATCGAGATCTTTGTACAGCTGAGGATCTTTTGCCCTTTTTTCAATCCTTTTCAGTCTCTCCTTTTGAGGAAAATACTTGTATATAATTATAGAAGGACAGTGTTTGCGCAACGAGAAGAAATGAGGCTGCGCAATGTAGAAAAGAGGCAATGCCAAATCTCGTTCTATCAATCGATCAGCTTCCGAATCAGTCATTTCGATTTTCTTATAGTTTGTGTAGACATCGTTTGAAGGGAAAAGAAACCCACCCGATTTCATAGGAGTGTCTATCAAAGGCATACATCTTTTCAGATTGAAATTTTTAGCCTCCTGCCCGAATATAATATTCTGAGAGATTCGCTGTGTATCATCTAGTCTTGTGGCCAAAGAATCGACCGAGGCTCTTCTTTCCACCGCCTGGTTGACAAAGCTTTCAAAGTTGGGATCGTTCTTATTATAGACTAGCGTTTCCTGTGAGTTGCAAGTCATTTGCGAGACTGATGCGGTGATGGACTCGCTTCCATCGTCTTCACTATCGGAGAAAACACATTCGGATTGGGACGGTGCGTCTTGTTCCAGCTGTATTCTTATTTGGTTGAGCTGCGATCTATCCTGAGTTTCGAACCGCGACGGTAAACTGGATCTTCGTCTTCCAAAAAATTCCATTTGATAAGGGTGCGGGTTCGAGTCGTGGGACTATCATCTCTGGAGCGAATCTCTGGAGCGAAGCGGAAGAGATAATCTGAGTATTTGAGTCTTGAATATTAACTTGAAATATCTTGTGATTGATTTGTGATTGATTTATTACTTAAGCCATTGAGTAGAGCAGTTTTAGTGGTGGACTGAAAACGTAGGTGCAATATTACTAACAACTGTTGAGAAAAAAAAAATTAGAAAAGAAAAGGGAGAGAGATAAGTAGTTACAAACTTTAGTATCGACAGTTTTTGAGTTTAGTTCCGCTTCGTAATAATGAAAGGTCACCATAACGCAAGGTAGAGGTACACCCTTAGGCATATTATCGAGTAGGCTATCGTTCGCGAGTATAGCATGCAGCAGTCGAGAAAGTATAACCAATTGCACTGAATGGCATGGCTTAGATCATAGGATGACTACAAAGATTGAAGTGACAAAGGAAAATGTTGTAAGGTTGGGTTATGGAAACAGTTCAAGGAGCCAAGGTGTTTGGATGCTTTTTGCTGCGGATTGAGTAATAGCTTCTCAGATTACGCTTCGTCGCAACAAACATTGTAGCACGTACGTCATGAAGCCTATACTTGATCCAGTATAATAGCTTATCGGATACACACAGATACACCACTATCTGCTTCTATGTAGTGACCACGGAATCGTATGGAGAGAGCTCGATTCGAGATCAATCGGCTCTCTTAGCCATTATGATGATCGCTCAATAGCTTCACGTGTTTGATCATAAGCTAGAGACATATGCGTAGGGTTAAATTGGACTGCGGTTATATAAAGGGTAACTTGAATCTCTCTTGGTGAGTTTTCAATCGGACACATTCAGATTCAGATACCTGCAACCTATTGGCATTCTCTCGTACATCCAAGGAGATACCTTGACAAGGCATTAGCCGAATAATGTAGATTAGTCTTTACGTAAATTGATTTTCACTTCAGAGAAGCCAACTACTCGCTCAAGATCGCCCAGGCTCGTGTACCTACTCAAACCGCCTACTTGACCTTCGGAGCAACTTTTAGTCGAGAAAATCTAGGAACTCGAGCCATTAAGAATGCGGGACGACTGGTTCAGACACATGTCTGCAAAATAATACACTTTGCCAACCTTTCAACTATCTTGGTGGTCCAGAATACCGTCATTTGCGCTCTCACGACCTCTTTTTTGTGTCGATGGGGGCAACTTTTAATAGAGAAAATTTCTCCGCACGCATATCTCATATAGGTTGCTGTGATCACCAAATCAGGATCTACAACTTTCGTCAAATCGGCGACGTAAACTCATTTTGACTTCAGAGAAGCCAACTGCTCGACCAAGCTCGCCCAAGGTCGTGTCAAACTCAAATAGCCCAATTTGTCTTTGAACCACCTTTTAGTCGAGAAAATCTCCGAAATTGAGCAGTTGAGATTGCTTGATCAGTATTTCAAACACATGTCTGTAAAGCAATACACTTTGCCAACCTTTCAACTATCTTGGTGGTCCAGAATACCGTCATTTGCGCTCTCACGACCTCTTTTTTGTGTCGATGGGGGCAACAGTTGTCAAATTTTTCGCGGTGTAAGGATGTGCTTGTCGACCATACAAGACACATCCTCAGGAAAATAAACTGCTCGTCTGACTTTTGAAGACTCGTGACTGCGATTTTTTCTCTTTTTATGATCATTTTCGGTTAAGAAGGTTTTCCTTCCTCTCTTTTTTTCAGTGTTGGATAGGTAGGCTTATCAAAGTGTTTTAGAGGCGGTAAACGCTTTTCGTACTGATTAATACATCACACGCTCCGAAAAATCTGGATCCTTCTATGGCTGTCCTATTTACAACTGGTGAGTCTTATAATGTCTTTTCATTATCTTCAAATCGGCTTATGGAGTCACAGTTAGTGCCATCCTCAAAAAGACCTTGATGTTCTCCTGGCTTATTCTGTAGGCTTCCCTTAGCCGCTTTCTTTCTCCCCACTGGTCAACTTTTGCTTTGCTGGAGGGTGTAGCAGGCCTGTTGAAGCACGCAACATACGAAGGCGCGGTACATTCATGTTTGTATCTAGCTTTCATTGCCGTCACAACCTTTTTGAGACCTGAATGTCGCCATCTCTTTTGATATCTTTGGTGCTGTTCTGTTCAATGTGCGAAGTAGCTATCGACGTTAATATTGATGAGGTAGAATGAGTATTGTTCTGAAAATTGTAAATGGTACTATTTTAACACTTTCTGACTCTTACCGAAACATTCCTTCAAGTATGGATGAATTGTGTGCTGGACAGAGAACCCTAGAGGAATATCCGTTACTTAAAATTGTAGCACATACGTCATATAGCGTATCTGCGATCCAGTACATTATCTTACTGAATAGGGAGCAAGAAAGAGATACACTACTACATGCTTCCACATAGTGACTAGGGCAGAGAGAGTTTGATTCGGATCAGTCAGCTCTTTAAGCATAAATCCATATAATATGATCGATCCATGGCTACCTAGGACGACACTCGATTCTGTTCCCATATGATCTATTTGTCAATTCTTGTAGTGCTCTAAAATCGGTTCTGTTATATACTATCGTGAGTTCGAGTCTTTCTTCTCCTGGTTTCAAAAAAGGTAGGGAAGAGTGGCCTAATATTTTTGCTGGTACAAGTAAGGCTCAATCCAAATTGTCACTGATGAAATTTTCTCAGAAAATAAACGTTTTGACGTCTTGACTAGCTTTGCTATATCTATGGTCTTTGTGCATCTTAGATAAGGTGCTCGGTCTTTTTAGGCTACAGCCATAAATTATTTAACAATATACTTTCGTAGATACTTTACCTGAATACATATCCACTGCTGAAGTATGCAATAAGCTGGATCAATATCTCTTACAGGCTTGAATGATTCATCACACCCAAACCCACACACACTAAGAAGTAGCTGCTCAATGATCAACTAACAACTCTTTGAATCCACGCCGATACGCGACTCAAGCATACTCACCCTTTGACGGCTTTTGCATTTGTAAAGAACCTCTCTAGAAGCTGTCGGTTTTGAAAACGGATCCGTTGTACTTGTAAGGGTAGATCTAGTTCACGACTGTGGATCTCGACAGCGAGCGATTAGTCAAAACTCTGACCCTGTAACGAATCTTGTGTTCAAAGACGAGTGGCTTCTTTTCGTTTCTGGTATCTTGACGTTACGGGAAGAAACCAGATGTTTTTAAACCAACGGCTAGTAGAGAAAATTTCATCGCACGCACAGTTTATTCATTGTACTATACCCTCCAGATCAAATGCTACAGCTTTTGTAAAAAGGCGGACGTGACAATATTTGTGACATTAGCAAAGCCTAACTGCTTTCCAAACCCAACTTTTTATCCGAACAACACCTCTGTGTCCCAAACCAAAGATTAAGAGAGTGATATTCTCTGAACTGATTGGTTCCTTAATGGTTCTAACCGCGGTAACAACGGGAGAAGAGAGAAATGGCTGCATGTGGACGGTGGATTTATAGAATTGGTTTTCGGATAGCGTAGGATTATTAAGATTGAGATACAAATAGAGAAGGTATACAGATACACAGATACATCAAACATTCTACTCACCAATGAAAAGCACTAATCAGCTTCCACTGTCTGCGTCCCTGCCGCTGACAGGCTGATTGAGTCGACTCAACTGCAGGGTTGTCCGAAAAGTAAAGCAACAGAGAAGATATACTCAAAGAGAGCAGAGAGAAGGGTACAATTTTGCTTTTGTAAATGACATGTGGAGATCCTACTTCTCCTGTGCTGTTTGTACAGAAAGATGTGGAAGGGCTGACCATAAGAGAGTAATATATCTAATGAAGGAGGCTTTGTACAATTAGACATTTCCAAACTGGGTTACTGGTGAGGGTTGATAAATGCGTATCGCTCCAGCGACACAAATCAGCAACAGCCATCTCGCAGTCGAATGTACATATTGAAATCTTGTAGTACTATCGCTCATTGGGTCTCTGTCTGTTGGCAATTTCTCTCAACGGTAGGATGCTCATGAAAAAGTGATTGGGCTTTGTGAACCATGAAACCAAAAGAAGAAAAGTGATATGCAGAAAATCCTTAGGCCATGAGAAGAATACACGTATATTGTACACTGTAACCAATCCGGCCTGGAAAAAAATTGGATCCTATTGATAGCTTGAAACAACTTGTTTGTACAAATCTGATTTATCTCACAGACAGAAAGGACCGTTCGGTATAGCTAGTTCATGCTTCATGCCTTTTTGGAAACTTTCACTTTCACACATATCATTTTTGTTCGATGAGAGACAAAGGCGGATTTGCCATGAGCTCTGGTTCATCACATATTGTCAGCATAGTACTAACAAGAAACAGGAAATGCCAAAATCTAGTTAGCCACTGCAAAAAATTTAGAAAGATGATCAATGAAAGACATCAAGTTACCAAAGGCGGAAATAGTCCGCTTCCTAGAAGGGATGATTTGCAGCTATCCTTTCCGCATAAATCCACTACATTTATGCACCAATGCATACTATTGCATACTATTGCATACTATTGCATACGCCAAGCGATGCATGCGGCATTGAACGTGCTCAAAGTATGACCGCTCCAGCTGGCCGATAGGGCCTGAGTCCATTCCGTGAACGCGAATCTGCTTATGTGAGTATAATCAGCCAAAGTGGGTTCAAGGCTGAGTCTCATTTCTCAGTCGTATTACCACAGACACGATGCATATGCATGTGAGTCCGAGTCAGAATACTGTTGGGCAATCTGATTGCCATGTGAAAAACTGCAGGAAAAATGACTGCTGAAAGCAATCACTATTGAGACGGCAGAAAGACATAAGGTTTCTTTGGTTCACACAACTTTTAATTTTATAGGCAAGAAACTCTATCAAAGTATTTTCACCTTTAAAGAGGACTATGAGAAATAATGTGTGTATTGTACTTTATAATCCTGAATGCTGCCTTGAACACACGAGACTATTAGAGTCCAATATTTAACTCAAGAGATGGTGCACCTAGTATGTATCTGTAAATCTATCTCAGAGAGACTGATAGATCAAATCTACTACCTGCGCAACCGCTATAACCTTACACATGGTAATGCAAAGAATTGCTATCCCTGAACCTAATGAATGATTTATTCGCCGTATGTCGACTAAGACATTATTTGACCCTTCAATCAGTCATGAAAACGCTGAATTGAACGCGTACATTCTCGGTAAAAGTTTAAACAGATGCACACTGGGATGCTCGAATAGAGAGTCTTATAAAGCGAGGACCTGGCATTGTTTAGAATAACATCATCGGAGTACGGTTTTTCATCTACACTCACTCATTAGGTCATTATAAGAAACCAAAAGGAGGTGGCTAAAATAGTCACCAAGATTTGTATCGACAGTTGAGGTGATTGAACTCCCGTTCTGCATGATGGTCACTACGCGAGGTAGAGCTTACACACCTACGTACATTATCGAGTGGGCTGTCGTCTACGAGTGTAGCATGCAGCAGTCGAGACAATGTTTGCATGATGGAATGACATGGCGTAGATCATAGGATGATGACAAAGAATGAAAAATGAAGAGAAGCGTCGGGAGATGAGTTCTAGAAACTATTCAAAGCGCCAAGGTATTTGCATGAGGGACACAATCTGCGTTGTGACTTGTGCGTCGCAAACGCATCCTTACATATGCTTTTTGCTGCGGAATCGCTTCTCAGCTTACGCTTCGTCGAAAATCATCTACACTCACTCATTAGGTCATTATTCATTATAGCTACGCCTTGTTGCAACCAATCTACTACTTCTGAGACTTTAAATTCTTGAAAAGCCCTCGACTGCGTTTCTCTTCCTTTTCCTTCTTTTTGGAACCCTCCTTAGAGTCGGACGAGTCCCCCACTGCGGACTTGTTTGATTTGATGCTGGATGAACTTGCTCGCCGATGCAGTCCTCTTTTGAATCCCTGGCGGAGATGGAGAAGCTTAAAAGGGGTCGAGGGGGACAGACTCAAGGGCGAGCTCTTTTCTGTGTGCGATGCTACCGAGCTTTGAGAAGACTCGGCAGATGAAGGTGGAGACCGTGACCCGAGGGGCACCGTGACAGGCCTCATTGTCATGGGACGTGTATCTTGGGTAGTAATGTCCAGGGTAAGCGGAACCGGGAACGACACTTGTGGGTTCTCTTTGAATTCGTCTAAGAATCGCAAGTACACGTTTGAGTAAAGCAGATTCAAAATGCGGTTCTTCGCAATAAGCAAAACACTGGGAGGATGATGCGGCGTACTGAGCTCTGCCTCGATCTGTCTCTTCATCTCTTGGGTGAGATTCACTTCCGAGGGCGAGCCGTCTTTGATATAAGTGTCAATTATGCGACACCACTTTCGGTCCAACTGGTGAGCCATAGCCGGAGTGGCGTTAGGACGGAGGTCGTCCTGTGAAGCGTAAGCAGAAGATAGATTGTCCTCTATGGACGCTGCATTATCGGACGTATCCGCGCTCTCGTCCATCCACGCCTCTCTACGCGAGGACTTTAGTTCTGGAGCAGAGTTATCGCTGTATGGGTTTTCGTCCAATTTCAAAATCCTCGGAAGAGACGCTTCTAGTGCCGAGATCTGTGGAGTCAAGTCCGGGCTAGAAAATATGGTTGCCCCGGTATTGGATGTATCTATATTTAGCGACTCTGTTGAATGCGTAGTTAGCCTTTTCCTAATGGACTTGAGCTTTAAGCAAGATGACCTCTGTTTGAAGACCTGGTTCCAAAACTCTTCGTACTCTACAATGTCCATGATGAAATCCAGACTCTCTTGGCAGTGCACCTGCTTAACGAGCTTGATAAAGTTCTGAGGAGTGTACCGCGACCCGTAACCCACTGATTGGTACTCTTGTGGGCCACTCTTGAGACTCATACATCCTTCGATGATTTGCTCGATAGTGGGCACAGATGCGTTAAACCAGCCGAGTTCCCCATTATGAAGTATTCGCGTTTGTGTTGTGTTGAGCATTCACTTTGCAACTTGTGGTTGGTAACGTTTTTATCGTTTTCCTTCACTTCTGCAGAATATGCAGGCGAGAAAAAAAAAAGAAACGTGGCCGCAGGTACCCGCATGCGGCGAGAACACTTCTCACCTGATGATGACGCAGCTTTATGCAGATCATTTCGGTTTTAGGCCGTATTTAGCTGACCGACAATATGCAGCCTGCATTGCATAATAAGTAGGGCTGTGGCGAAACTAAAAATTCGCGAAAGTTTTCGCCGGGCAAAAAGGGCGAAAACCTTTTCGCCTTTTTCGCCCTTCAAGACTCATATAAAATGTCTGGATGCACGTGACATTTGATACATACACGACTAAAATTTGAATACAAGGCTCAAATCTGTGTGACTTTTCGCAGTATTTTAAGCTTCATTCGACTCACGTGGGCCAGATTCGTCTACTTTAATCTCCGACGGCTATGAGGAAACCACGGGCCATGAATATAACAATTTCGGTTCGAATAGTTATGGCTCACTGGGAGACGACGTCTCAAGTTCAAGAATCGAGAGTTCGGTACCCTGTAATAGACTAATATGTTTTCTAGTCCATACTTGTACCTTCGTTTGCCTCTTTAGAAGCCTGAAACTTGCAGAAGAGTGGCAAAACAATTTTTGTTTTTTCCACTTTCACCTGAAAGATTTATTAAATTGCCAACGTAGCCCTCTATTTACAATTATATATACAACATAGATATATATATACCCTTTCTGCCCCTTTCTGCCGGTTTATGCCCTTTTAGCTTAGCTAAAACGACTAATACCCTTACACCAGTTTTCGCCCTTATTTTAACTCAAAAATAGGTTTTCGCCACAGCCCTATATTTTATAAATCCACGCACGTGCCCGCAAAACCCCGTCCATACCTTCCCATGGGGATCATAAACAAATGGCAAAAAGGAGCGCTCCTTTGCATAGCTATCATAGCCATGCTGGCAACATGGCAATTACTTCGGTACGAAATTGGGGAACCCGATTTTTACCCTTCAAAAGGAAGAACAACCACCACCGCCAGTGTCTCAAAATCGCAAAAGCTGGTAATCTTCCCAAAGAGCTTCCCTGATGATGATTTGAGAGAGTATTACACCCAAGTTTTGGGTAAAAGGGCAGACCAAAAGTTTATTTTCAGATGCGGCTCTACGCCCCGCAATAAGCAATCGGAGAACCTCTCGTCAGCAGTCACAGATCAAGAGTATCACAAGTTCCCCTTTAGCATATTTCACTCAAACAGGGATGAGTTCAAGGACAACAAGCAGTGCTCGGCTATGTCCAATGACCTTGAAGTGGAAGTGACAAAAACACAGCCGCTGGACACAAACCTGGAGGAGATGGTTTATCGGTTTTTCGGACGGCGAGGCGCGTACTTTGAAGACCTTGCGCCTCTTTTCGAAAGAAAAGTGGCTAATCAAATGAAGGAAAACACTTTACTGCATCACTGGTTCAGACTGGCTGGCTCATCAGTATGGCTCGAACAGTACGGAGTGCATTTTATGATCTCTAGGGTGGTCTATAGTCCAAGGGCGCGTAGAAACTACCCTGTCTTAAGTTTGAGCTATGCTCAGCTCTATGACGAAGACTGGAACGAGCTTGAAAATGTAGAACTGATTGTTCCCTCAAACAACCCAAGTCTGACTCCCTCGCAAGAAAACGAGCAGATTTACGCCTCAATCGAATACCCTAGCTTTTTAACCACCCCGATGTACCATGACGTGAGAAAGCAGAGAAAGAAGTACTACGGTCCAGAAGATCCCAGAATCATTCTTGTGAAGAATGCAATGGGGTTCGAGGAGCCACTGGTAATCTTTAATCAATTCCACAAGAAAATTGTTGAAGACGTTGAAGATCCAAACGACGATACCTCGCTGGAAGTCAAGTTTGGATTTTATAGGTCCATGTTCATGATTTGGCCGTGGCAGTTTCAGAGGGGAAAAGTGGTGGGAGAGGGACTTCTCAGCGGTAGGTACGATGAAGAGTTGTATAATCGGATGGTTGAATTGAGAAGGGCCAATTTGCCTCGTTTGGACAAGCAGAAAAACTGGACCCCCTTTATCAGTTTCCACGACCGCCAGGAGTATGATCACGATCGGTATATCTACTTTGTGTATAGCTGGTCGAAACTAATGATCCTCAAGTGCGACCTATCAGTCACTGACCCATATGTGTCGTCGTGTGAGATGGAATACAGCATGTTCAAAGATCTCCCTGACCATGGGCCGGGTGAGCTTCGTGGAGGGACCCAAATGATCAACATTAACGAACTGATCAACAGAGAACGGGCTAATGTTCCTCAACTCGATTACGCTTACAAGAGCATTCCAGCAAACAAGGAGATTTGGATAGGATTTGCCCGAGCGCATTTGACCGGTTGCGGATGCGGTCATTTCTACAGACCAAATGTTATCGTTCTGGTAAAGGAAGGTGCAGAGTTCAAAATTAGCCATATGAGTCCTTTCATCGATTTGGATATTCACGTTTTTGGGTTCGATTTAAACGATCCAGACAGCTATTGCAAAATAAGCCCCAACGTGCTCATTCCTAATGGGGTGTGTTCATGGTCTTTCAAAGGCTCCACATCTTTGGACAAGAGAAAGACGGTTCAGGACTATTTAACGCTGGCTGTGTCGGTGGCTGACTACACCGTGGACATTTTGCATATTAAGGGCTTACTGGGAGAGATATTAGGAATGGACAATGGTCCTCTCCAAAGTGATGGTGATCGCGGTTACAACGACAACAATGTGGATTGTGCCCTTGCCGCTTCCCGTGTATTCTGTGAAGAGTACAGTAAGAAGCATCCTAAAAAGGAGTAGTTGTATTAGCTTTTTTGAAGAACATTTTGAGTTGAATCCGTACACCTTGTATAATTGTCATTTGAATTTTGGTTAAGTAAATGTCTGACGACGAGCTCAAACAAGAGAGGCTTGAAGCTGCAAGGAAAAAAGCGAGTATGCCCAAATATGCGTCTAACAGCCTAGTACGAAGAGCTCAAACGGAAAAAGAACAAGAAGAAGAAGAAGGATGAGAGTGAGTCAAAGAGAGAATCCCATGAGGATGTTGAAGAGAGTCCTCAACCAGAATTACAGGAATTGCCCAAGGAGGCTTTGGCACAAGAGCTGTTGGAGAAAGACTCACCACAGAATCCAGAGAATTCAGAGAATCCACCAACCGAGACAGAACATGACGCAAAAATATCAGACCTCACCAAGGAAAACAACGCTCTGAAAGCAGAGCGGATTACGCTGTTACAGAAAATCGAAAACCTAGAACAAAACCTCAAAAGGCTTACACACAAGGCTGCGTTCGCCAGAGTAGACGACAACGAAAACGTATCTGATAACAGCGTGCTCTCCTCATCTGTGGTGGACCCGCACTCTTTTATGGCGATCCACGATCCGGAATCGGAGGAGGCCTTTTTCAAAAGCTCGGAACTGTTCAAACGGGATATGTCGGACGCGGTTAATTTAAGAGAAAAATTGGTACGGTGGTCTGATTGGCAGGTTGATATGAGAAAGTGGAGAAGTGTGGGTGCAGGGCCGATTCTAGATTTATAGGTGCATAATCTATTGTTTCTTTTCTGGATGCGGTAACACCACAATTGCATGTAATTTAAGACAACGTGCAGATGAGGTTTTTTCGTGGGATGATCCTATCAGCAGCCCATTGTAGTACTATTAGTGTTTTGTAATAGAGCCGACTGACCGGAATATCGACAAAAAGATTCTTGTCACCAAATCGTCTCAACGTTGAGAAAAGTGCCTGCTTATCCCCCACTTATTGTGCAGCCTAATTTATGCCGCTATTTGTACCTGTACGCTTCTGCATAAGCGAGAGGTGCATAAATCCGAAAAAGACGCACGTCTGGAGGCTAGAAGGTTTAGGCTGTATATATATAGCATGCGGATCCGCACGCTCCAGATAAGGATGCAACGCAGAGAATCGTGTCCTGAATCGTTGACAGCATACTCATTTCCGAAAAGACGGAACAGCTCAAGACAGGATTTACGTTTGGACACTTATATCAACCATAAGAAGCTGACTCCTCCCACTACGCCCAAATTAACAGATCGTTGGCATGCCAAGTCGAGTGTTGAGCCCACCAGGAATGTTTTCAGCCATTCGCCTCATACTTCCATGACAGAATCGTCGGAAAGCTACTCAGCTCCAACAACTCCTGCCTCGTCCCACTACATAACAACTAGACCCACCGATGTGATAATAGATTTGGAAGATCCGTCCAAGAGCCGGCGACCCAGCCAGGCATTCTACCTTCACCACATCCCACGCGAGGCCCACAGAAGCGATAACGAGGAGATGCTGGATTTGAAAGAGTTTCTCATGGAGGATGAGCACAAAAGCCAACAATCTCAATTTGACTACTTGAGAAACCTGCAGCTCGCTCATCGGGACCATTAATTACATACTGTATAGATACCAATCTATTTATTGCGACGCAGCGTAAGCTGAGAAGCTATTATTCATTCATCACCTTTGCGCCTTGAACAGTTTTCAGAACCCAATCTCACAACATTTCTCTTTCATTCTTTGTAGTCGTTTTACGATCTACGCCATGGCATTCCATCATGCGGTCATTTATACTTTCTCGAGTGCTGCATGCTATACATGATAAAACGGGTACTATGGGCACTAAGATATATTCGGACTCACTCAAAGTAATGAAAGATATAAAAGCTATTTATATAGTCTAGCGTGCATGAACGATATGCATCTTCATGCACTTAATGTCACGTGAGCTTTATATAGAACATGACTTCTAACAATACACGTCAACAATAGCCTACTTGATAATGTACGTCAGGGTGTAACCTCTACTTTGCATAATGGTGACCTTTCATTCTTGCGAAACGAAAAATCATTTAAATGAGCTGTCGATACTAAGTTTCGAACATTTGAGAAATTGAAAACTCCAAAAAACCTGATTCCATTCACAGTTACAGTCTGATACCAATATCGGGACAAGGCCTCAGTACAGAGGCAATCGATCAGAATTACAGTAACGATTGGCCATTTGATAAAGTGAGTATTTGGCTTCCTTGATATACGTGCTTTTCATTGATGTAAGGTATATATGGTCGGTGATAGACCTGGCAGAGCAGCTCCGTATGATTGTACCTGATCTTCTTATAATATTACTGAAATTCTCTCGTATGGGTATTCAATTCTGATCGGTCAAGTGTATTCTTCCACCTAAAGCTGCTACACAATTGAGGTTATCGACGCATGAGCACAAGGGCTATTTTAGTCGTCATTAATAATTCGGGCACTATGGACACTAAGATATATTCGGACTCACTCGAAGGGATATAAAAGCTACTTATACAGAAAAAAAAAAAAAAATCTAGCGTGCATGAACGATACGCATCTTCATGCACTCAATGTCACGTGAGCATTATATGGAACATAAGTTCCAAGTCATATCGGTCTTCCGGATTATGGCTGATACTCCGACAGTTTGCTCGGGACGACTAATTACATCATATAATCAATTTATTACTCTAATTTCTTCTTCAAAGAGGCCAGTTGAGTTAGTACCGCACTTTTGGCGGTACCACCAATGGCAGTTCTTCTCTCTACACTCAGCTCAAAGTCAAATACATCCATCACGTCCTGCTCGAATCTACCATCAATAGCCTGGAATTGCTCCATGGAGAGTTTGTCGATCCCGGTCAAGTTTTCATTCTCCGCCTTTTGCACGCACTCTCCAGAAATGTGGTGAGTCTCTCTGAAGGGGACTCCCTTTCTAACGAGGTAGTCGGCCAAGTCGGTAGCGAGCATGTCCATGGTGAGAGCTCCAAGCATCTTTTGCTCATCAATCTTCAGAGTGGAAATGACACCCGTGGCAATGAGCACCGAGTGCTCCACAGTAGTGAGACAGTCAAACAAGGGCTCCTTGTCTTCCTGCATATCCTTGTTGTAAGTAGAAGGAATCGACTTGAGCGACATGAGGAAACCTGCCAATCCACCGAAAACCCTTCCGCACTTTCCACGCAAAAGCTCTAGCGAGTCTGGGTTTTTCTTTTGGGGCATGAGCGAAGACCCGGTAGAGTAAGCGTCTGCCAATTTGACAAATCCAAACTCGGCCGTGGAGTAGATGATGAGATCTTCACTGAACCGTGAGATGTGGTTCATGAATAGAGAGGACCAGAACATGGTTTCCACTACAAAATCTCTGTCAGAGACCGCTGCAAGTGAGTTGCCGATAACGCCTTCAAAGCCCAAGTTTTCCGCAAGAAACTCTCTGTCGATGCCGTAAGGATGGCCGGCAAGAGCACCCGATCCCAACGGAGACTTGTTGAGACGCTTGATGATTTGCTCCAAACGCTCCAAATCCTCAGAAAAGTAAGTAGCGTACATACTGAGCCAATGAGACCATCTGATAGGCTGAGCCCTTTGCAAATGCGTGTATCCGGGCATTAAGGCTGAGATCTCACGCTCCGCACGGTTTACAATAGTCACTATAAACTCACGCACATACTTTGAAAGCTCGGTCAACTTCTCACGCACATAGATGCGCATGTCAGTGGCAACTTGGTCGTTACGAGAACGACCGGTGTGGACTTTACCGGCGATATGACGTCCTATGATTTCTCCCAAACGCCGTTCGTTCGCGGTGTGGATATCCTCGTCGCCCTCCTTCTCCACAAACGATCCGTCCTGCCATTCCTTACGAATCACTTCGAGTCCCCTGTGGATTTCCGTGAGCTCTTCTGAAGAAATCAACCCGAGCTTGGTGAGACCTTCGGCGTACACTTTCGTTCCGTCCAAGTCGGCAGCATACATTCTTTTGTCGTAGGGAAGAGATGCATTGTAAAGATCCATGAGAGGGTCAGTGGCTCCCGTGAAGCGGCCACCCCATAGCTTGAGTTCTGCTGGTTTGTCCATGTATGGTGTGTGGGTGTGAGTTTTTTCAAAGCACATGCGACTTATTTGATTTATTCCCAAACTACAGTAGATAATATTAAACTTTTTTCTCACTCGGCATTCAAGGAATTGTATTAGATTAATAACTATAAACATATGGTCTTTAGAAGCATCGTGGTTAAATTATTAGAGATGCGACTATATACATCGAGTTGAAAAAAAAACGTCACTGCAAGGGACATGACCTCACTGTGGTATCTAAGAGTTCTTCCCTGGTAAATTTAACTGGATGTTAGTATTTTAGTGTGTATAGACAAACCATTTGCATTTGCTGTGTGTCGGAATTTATAGGCGGAGTGGTGATCAAGTGAAGTATGTGTCTTTGAGAGAGTTGGCCAATACCCTGACTTTCGGAATTATGCTTCAAGGTAGTAGAATCCGGGCTAGTCATGACCCTTCTGATTAGATGTCACAGTTCTGTCTGCTCTGTACGAGGAGCTGTAATATACTAGTCACACTTGTTTTGTATGTCACTGTGAGATAGAAGACAGGCTGATTAGCCATCTTTCTGCAACTTCAATCTCCTATTGTGGAGAGATTTTGTAAGTGTTTTATTTCTTCTATAGATAGATATTCCTTTAAGCTCTGTCTATGAAACAAGAAATGAGCTACCAAGACACCATTAGGTAACGATGGACCATAAAGTTGACATGGCGTAATTCTCTACCTGAGACCATGATACTTGATATTAAGACCTCTCACATTCACTGAGGGCTCCATAATGGTTGACACGGTGATGTCCGCGAAGGGTATGGGCATAACATTAATCAAAGTCAACGATCAGCCGGAAACAGAATTGAATGATGCCGCAGGCAAAGATTTCCTTTCAAATTATTTATACAGGCCTTTAATGAAGTAAAGGTCTCCCAAACAGCGGGTGTAAACGTATGCGACCTAGCAGATGAGGATATCCATGTGCCAGTGCAGATGGAATATGATTGACCACAAAACCCCTGGTCTCACAGATGCTGCGTGCCATGCTGTGTTTTTCAATCTTGCGTACGACGTTCTGATTAACCAAGGTCAGCTTGAGAAAATAAAAAACAGAAGGAAATGTGGGCCTGCAATTTGAGCGAATAGCGACTTTACTAGAATGGTCATGGAGTTTGAGAATACCTTGATCGGAGGCTTCCCGATTATGTCCGTCTTTCTCGAGATTATCGACAACTTTGGCGATAACCTCATGTACTATTTCTTTTTGTTCACATCTTCATGATTACCATTACGTTATGCGATCATTTCCGCGTTGCGTCATTGTTCAGACGTTCCCGTATTGTGATAATCAACCAAATAGTACGGAGAGAGACGCGAGCAGGCAAAAAAAAGGCACACTATGATAGTCCGCTTTTTAAAAATCGCCAGAGATTTTGTTGGTCCCCGATTCTGCAAAGTCGGCTTTAAATGACGCATAGCTTTCCAGTTGAGGCAGATTATGGTCTATCGTAAGGCTGCTCTATGTTTCAGACTGATTCTTTCTTGCCAGTCCCTATGTTGAACCTTGGTTATGGCGAGTTAAGGGCTTTTACATAAGCCTCAATAACTAATTGTCATGGGATGCCGCATCTTATTGTTCCATTAAGAAAAAGGGCCAATCCCTTTTCGAAACAACTTGCAATCGCTCATCACATAAAACTGAA
>JAJLWQ010000067.1:22428-43792 GCA_030570875.1 Citeromyces matritensis
CTGAAGAAATCAACCCGAGCTTGGTGAGACCTTCGGTGTACACTTTCGTTCCGTCCAAGTCGGCAGCATACATTCTTTTGTCGTAGGGAAGAGATGCATTGTAAAGATCCATGAGAGGGTCAGTGGCTCCCGTGAAGCGGCCACCCCATAGCTTGAGTTCTGCTGGTTTGTCCATGTATGGTGTGTGGGTGTGAGGTTTTTCAAAGCACATGCGACTTATTTGATTTATTCCCAAACTACAGTAGATAATATTAAGCTTTTTTCTCACTCGGCATTCAGGAATTGTATTAGATTAATAACTATAAACATATGGTCTTTAGAAGCATCGTGGTTAAATTATTAGAGATGCGACTATATATATCGAGCTGAAAAAAAAACGTCACTGCAAGGGACATGACCTCACTGTGGTATCTGAGAGTTCTTCCCTGGTAAATTTAACTGGATGTTAGTATTTTAGTGTGTATAGACAAACCATTTGCATTTGCTGAGTGTCAGAATTTATAGACGGAGTGGTGATCAAGTGAAGTATGTGTCTTCGAGAGAGTTGGCCAATACCCTGACTTTCGGAACTATGCTTCAAGGTAGTAGAATCCGGGCTAGTCATGATCCTTCTGATTAGTTGTCACAGTTCTGTCTGCTCTGTACGAGGAGCTGTAATATATCTAGTCACACTTGTTTTGTATGTCACTGTGAGATAGAAGACGGGCTGATTAGCCATCTTTCTGCAACTTCAATCTTCTATTGTGGAGAGATTTTGTAAGTGTTTTATTCCTTCTATAGATAGATATTCCTTTAAGCTCTGCCTATGAAACAAGAAATGAGCTACCAAGACACCATTAGTTAACGATGGACCATAAAGTTGACATGGCGTAATTCTCTACCTGAGACCATGATACTTGATATTAAGACCTCTCACATTCACTGAGGGCTCCATAATGGTTGACACGGTGATGTCCGCGAAGGGTATGGGCATAACATTAATCAAAGTCAACGATCAGCCGGAAACAGAATTGAATGATGCCGCAGGCAAAGATTTCCTTTCAAATTATTTGTACAGGCCTTTAAGATTGTTCAACACTCGTTATTGAACCGAAGGATTCGATAAGATTGGTTCAAAGACGTACAATTTCCCGGGCGCCCAGTGTTCCATACAAACAGATCGCGCGTTTCAGTTCAAGGGACAAACCCTTGTGGTGATTGAACTGAAAGCTCCCCCCATCTTTGAGTTTCTTCTTCCAGACAATAGAAAGAGCCCGCACTTTGTTGGAGCGGTTATCCAGGTATATTATTAGGCAACGTCTGCAGTCCATACGCAATCCTCAGTGATGGATTCACAAGCATGTTACTCATTATTGGTCCATGTCATGGAGTAAAGGTCTCCCAAACAGCGGGTGTAAACATATGCGACCTAGCAGATGAGGATATCCATGTGCCAGTGCAGATGGAATATGATTGACCACAAAATCCTGGACTCACAGATGCTGCGTGCCATGCTGTGTTTTTCAATCTTGCGTACGACGTTCTGATTACCCAAGGTCAGCTTGAGAAAATAAAAACAGAAGGAAATGTGGGCCTGCAATTTGAGCGAATAGCGACTTTACTAGAATGGTCATGGAGTTGAGAATACCTTGATCGGAGGCTTCCCGATTATGTCCATCTTTCTCGAGATTATCGAGAACTCTGGCGATATCCTCATGTACTATTTCTTTTTGTTCACATCTTTATGATTACCATTACGTTATGCGATCATTTCCGCGTTGTGTCATTGTTCAGACGTTCCCGTATTGTGAAAATCAACCAAATAGTACGGAGAGAGACGCGAGCAGGCAAAAAAAGGCACACTATGATAGTCCGCTTTTTAAAAATCGCCAGAGATTTTGTTGGTCCCCGATTCTGCAAAGTCGGCTTTAAATGACGCATGGCTTTCCAGTTGAGGCAGATTATGGTCTATCGTAAGGCTGCTCAATGTTTCAGACTGATTCTTTCTTGCCAGTCCCTATGTTGAACCTTGGTTATGGCGAGTTAAGGGCTTTTACATAAGCCTCAATAACTAATTGTCATGGGATGCCGCATCTTATTGTTCCATTAAGAAAAAGGGCCAATCCCTTTTCGAAACAACTTGCAATCGCTCATCACATAAAACTGAATTACACCATTCAGTAACAAAATTCTTACCCCATTGGGTAAAGCTCCCCTCAAAGTTTCACAGTACACCCAGTCATGTCACTGAAAAAACTCGCTTGGTGTATAAAATTTCAGTCCAATGTTCTCAGCAAACTTTTTATCGCTATCACTAAAGTCCCCTTTTCCACCAGCTGCGTCTCCGACGTAGAAACTTTTCTCCATCTCCACGTTGACATCGTTCAGTTCCTTTTTCATGGCTTCCCACATGCCAACTTGTGGTTTACGGAAATACAGATGAGACGCTTCATCACTTGCAACATGTCCCTTTAAAGTCTTGGGTCTCTTGGGAGCACAAAATAGCCAACAGTAAGCATTATTTGAGAGTGGACTATTATCTACAGCTTCCGTTAACGACGCAATCACCATGTTGAGTTTGGTGGTGAAATTCTGAAAGCTTTTGTTTTCCCTCCTCGAGATTACACCGCCCTGATTGGTGAAGATCACCACAAGGTACTTTTCTGAGATAAGGGAGACTAATTTGGGAACAACTCTATCAGATTTCCATTTCCAATCGTTGGCACCTCGGGCGAATCGCGAGCCAGATTTGGTTGTTATTAAAGTATCGTCTAGATCAAAGGCTGCCACTTTGATTGAATGATCCTCACTAACGAGGTCTTTCAAGCTGAAACGTGGGTGGATAAAGTGTACGCTGTGTGACCCTACAACACGCCAATCAGCAAAGGGGTCAGAAGACACCGTTTTACCATCCCGCTTATAGGATGGCTTTGCAACTCTGGCTCCACCAAGTATGCTGAGTATGTTCTTAGACATATGGTGTGTGGATGTTGAGTACCTCTGAAGCATTATCTCTGAAGCGAAGCGGAAGAGATGATCTTTAGATTTATTTGTGCCTTTCCATCGGGGGTCTTTTCATTTTCTCTGAGGCTAAGTGAAAGAGATGATCAAAGGGTTGATTTGTGGCCTTTTCAGAGATCTCATTGAGAGTCTTTTCAGTCTATAGACTTGCTTTTTTAGTGAGTAGCTTCAGCCTGAAGTCTCTGTTGTTGTTTAAACCTCATTCTTCTTTTGACGAGTCGTATAAGTTACTCATAGTCTTATGTGATACTGAAGAGCTTTGAGGTCAATCAAGAGAGAATAAGAAAGGCCATTGCCACCAAGCCTTTCTAATTTTGATCGGTTGAGCCTCTTATGAGAGTATCCATTCTTCTGGTGCTACAGGCGGATGACAGATGAATGGCTACTCTAAGAAAATCTCGTGGATGATTTGTAAGGTATAATCGAGGCTTTCAATTGCACTTTCTTATTTTGATCTTCGGTTAGCCTGATTGCAAAGAAACGCAGTACGATTATTCTGAGGAGATCACCATGAAAATAAAAAGTAAGCATTAATCTTATAGATTTTGACATGTTTTGCTGAGTTCACATAGTTTCAACATGACTTTTGAAATCGTTGCCTCACCAATACAGAGATAAGTTTGCGATACAGGATTCAACAATCACTTGCCTGGCAGACAGTTCATTAGGCGACATCTTGGAGATTTGCTAAAGATGAGCTCCTCTCTGCAACTGTAACGATTCTTGACTGCTGTGTCTATGCTGAAAAAGTCTGCAAGTAAGGTTTATCATCGACCAGGAGTTTTAAAAGGATGAATGTTTAGACATCCAAGCATCCATACAACCCGCTCTATGGCATTGTTGAAAAGTTAATTATTTCAGTGATCTCAAAGACAAATGCCTCGCTGTGAAGACTCATACTGCATGTTGTTTGTAATTCATGACTGTCAGCTACTCCTGTTCTTTGACTCAAACATTCCTTCGGTGCACCACTGCTATGACAAGGATATCTTTTGTTCACTCAAGGCTTGATGGTACAACTGCAATAACTTTACATATTTTTTCTCATCAACGCTATAGATAAACCTGCATAATCTCAATAAACTCTTCCTCGCATCACTATATACAATCAGGAAGCCCTACACAAAACCTCTCCGCCAAGATGCCTGTCTGAAGCTTCTTGCAAATCGATAACCTCAGCAGGAGCATCCTTATTGACACTTACTCTCACAAACATCACTTCACCGGGCTGCAGAGGATGGATCATTTGCACTTTTCTGCCCTGACTCAGACTTCTTATCTCGTCTTTCGTTAGGAAGGCTTTTCTATTTGGCTTGGAAACAAGCGATATTCTCGAAAGAACCGGTTTGGAGTCTTTATATTTCAGTCCAAGCCATAACCGTCGGGTGGCTATATTATCCGGTGTCACTTCCTGAGGGACCAAGTCTGGCCCAGCCACGGATCCCTTCTGCACGCTTTTCACGAACCCAGCTTTGTACAGACCGAGCGAAAGCTGAATATGCAGTCGCGTGAACGGAACCTGAGCCAAAGGCAAACTCACCCGTGTGCAGTTCTGCAAATGGGCACACACATTGGCCAACTTTACAAGCGACATGTTTCTATGTTTTAGTGACACGGGTGAAAATTGGCAGAACATATATATGTTTCGCATTGTTAGCCATCGGCAGTTCTTGAAAAAGTGCGTAAGCAGCCCCTTTGTTAGAAGGTCTTCTTCGTTTGCAAAGGACCAGGGCCCCAAGTTTAGACATTTTGCCGCTATTGGGTTGGTTGGGACAGCCATCTTCATCGCTACGGTGCACCGTGTTGACCGGGAAGACTCAAAGACATCGTTAGCCAAGAAGAAAAACTCGTTTACTGAAGAAGAATGGGCCACATACTTGGAGGGGCTCAAGCGGAAAAAGCTTGCGTTCACTGCTGAAGATGGACTTAACATGTACCTTGTGCCGTATGTCAAAGATGCGACTCAAATTGATGAGCTCAAAGAAAAAGTAGGTTCAGCTGCTGTTATTGATCTTGACGACCTCATAACAAGACAATTTGATAACCCAGATTCAGAGTACTACTCGTTACTTCGTGAAAATTTCATATCCAAATCCAAGTCTGATGGCTCCTGCTATCAGTTTGGCTACAAGCTGGCTCCCGGGTTATTTGCCCATTTGGTGCAGTTGGAGCTGTCCAGAATCCACAAGGAGCAGCCAGACACTGAGAACTTTCTGCTCTTGCGGTTTCCTAATAACATTAAAGAGGCTGTAAAGTTTGAGCAGGATGTCGCGCTGGCCAAAGGTGTTGTTCTTCTCGATGACGCACACGCTAACAGCGACGTGGTGGAGTATTTTGGAACCGTGGAAAAGGTGTCCAAAGACATAACGCAGTTGTGAACTTGTATATAACGCTTATTGGATGTAAAGTGCAGGTTATAGATGCATTCCAATGAATATTTCGATTGTGCTGATGACCTATGAGCCTTGAAGCCTACAATACCCCGAGGGCAAAAATGAGTTTCTAAAGAGTATTTAATTTATTTCAAAGACTTTATTTGATGTGCTGCCGATGATAAGTGCGGCTGCACTCTATAACTTAATTCAGCTGACCCTGCATATGGCTGCATATAGAATACATGCTTGAACTCGTCCTTTATGAAAAGACGCAGGTACGGCTGTGTATAACGATAGCATCAGGTGCTCAACACAACCTCCTTATGATGTTTCACCGAATTTCAATCACTCGCAGATTTCTCGAGACGCACATACCGTATTCTGAGTCTGTGTTTCTTCACTTTGTACACCGAAGAGAGGTCAGCAGTGCCTTGGGAACCAGCTCCTCTGCTCACAAGCATAAACCGGGGAGAATCCGATAAAAGTTGAGCATTTGGTAAGTATAGAAAATAATCCTCAAACACCCCTTTGCCACTGATGCTTCAGAGGCTCAAAGCAGCAGAATACCATAACCACATACGGTTCAACTGAATCACCTACTAATGAGGAAAAGAGTAAGTATGCAGAACAGTGGAGCACGCAGTGCCTTGATGAAACTCTGTGCGGTTAAAGTATGTCAGTTACAGAGGAGGTGAAGCCAGGAGGAATGAGAATCAAATTCCGACTCGCTGTGATGACAATGCGGTAATGTCTGAAGGTACAGTTGAGGCGAATATCTCGATAGAGCTTTGCATGAACGTTGTACACATTCGAAATGCTTTCAGTATTTCAGAGCTTGAGTCATTCTGCATGTTTGAAATAAACACAAAGTCAGGGATGGACCAAGTCGCAGAGAGCTTTGAGTATTTCTAAACCAAATCCCTTTATTCATCCAGAGGTGATCGGTGAATAGTTGAGCTCTTGTAAGTTTTCACGGTTGTGACGACACAATAACTCGCATTCAAGTATGCTAGTTGTCGACTGGGCGTGGTGAACTTTGTCTCTTTATCAGGAATCACACGTCTTATCTGGTACAATTGATTTCAATGGTACTGTCCTCCAAGACACATAGAAACTGCCTTTTCTTAAACAGCTCAACAGAATATGACTGACGGCTTTGTCAGCATCAAAGGGCATTCCGACTCGGCCCAATCAAACGATTTCAGACAGGAATGGCAGTAGGTTCAAAAGATAAGCATCAAGGGAATCGAGGTCGGTACCCCCTTTTACAGATTTGACCGAAATAAGAAATGGAAAAAGAGTTCCGCAAAACAGATCAAGTCTTAGTGGAGGAAAATCCGTCAAATCCCATAACTTTAGCAAAATCACTCTCCTGAGTACCCTGACGCTGCTTTTCACGTTGACGAGCTTTCCTTTCACGCCTTTTTTCTCGTTGTCGTTGTTCGAAAGCTCGCTTGCGTTCGAGATGCTCTTTTATACTGAAAATTTTGCCCGTCTCCTCCAATTCTTTATCCTTCTTCAATTTGAGCCTTTCCAAATGATCCTTGACCTGGTCCAGTGTAATGCTCTTCTGCGAGATGTGCTCATCGTCCCCATCTTTGAAACCAGAGTTGTACAGATGCTGCTTACTGTTCAGATGGTCAATAAACTGGAGATTGTCCTTGTAAGTGAGATTGCAGTACTCGCAGTAGAAACCAATTCCCTTACCGCGTTTGGATTGAGAGGATGCTAATTGCGAGGAGACAAGAGATATTTTGTTTAGCTCATCGATCTTTTGAAGATTCGTAGATCGCTGAGAAAAAAAGCCATGAACACTAAAGTCTTTATCTTCAGCCGGCTGCTTCTCTTGTTGGCTGCGTGCCCGTTGGGCGTATTCCTCAACGTCCCACACCCGGCGGCCAAAGTTGTCCATTTCAAGGGGGTGTTCGAATCTTGGGGTGGGTATTTTTGGAGATTCTCTGCCTTTCAAGATTTCAATATAAATCTATGAATAATTTCAGTATTTGCACTGTTTCCCGATTGGCGGATAAAGATGTAAAGCTAGAGAAAATGGTCCATCTTTTGGAGCCTTTCATTGACTGGTTTACTTAGCTTTGCCGTTATTCATAGACAAAGTCAATTGGCTAGACCATACATCTTGTAATTGTCTCCATGAGGCACATCTAACATGCTGTCTATTGCTGATCTGTGTAGTCTTACCGGGGGAAAATACTACAGAGAATGGCTATAAAGTGCAAACCCGATAGGTGAATGACACCCTCTCTCAACGATGGATAACAAACCAAAACAAAAATGAAAGTAAGCATAGACTAAATCAGCTATATTATTTCAGTTACAATATGTCAAAATTTATTTCGTTGTGATTTTGCGTAGCCTTCAGTCATTCTGCACTGTTGGGTGATTTCATCACTTTTTTGGTTATGGCCTAGATTACGACCTTGATAGGTGGAGTGAGGTTGAAAAACGTTTGGTCTTGTGCAAAAGCATGATACATCAGCGATGGCATAGTCGCTTCAGTGATTCTTCTGTCTTCGAACTCGCAGTTTAAGGTTGCATTAAGCTCCTTGTGGCCGAGTAACGTACTGCTTATTGCTAGTCGTTGGTATGAAGCTTCTAAAACAGTAGCTTCCGACATCGTTACAAATGATTTTAGAACGACGAACCATCCCCATCCCATCGCATCCGACTCCTTCCATTTATACCGAGCCTGTAAAGACCTTAAAGCCCCGTAAACATCTAGGTTAGTAAATGACTGCGTACTGGCTTTGCTGTATGAAACTGTGAAATCCCATTCGAGATTCCAGATGCTTACTTCTCAGTGAGATGAATGACAGGCAATGCAAATTGATCAATAATAGAGAGACCTTTTTAGTTTGACCATGCAGCACTCAGATCGATCAAATTGGATTTGACTCTCTGGCAGACAACTACCTGCTTTAAACTCCATTGCACCACTCAATCAAAGAGAATCATGGTGTGCTTCAATGAGATCCCTCTTTCATAAAGCTTGTGTAAAGCTTCGAGATGGGGGTCCAAGAAGAATAAGTATGCGAATACATCTCAGAATGCACAAAAGATGAAATATGACCGATCTACTCGAGCCGAAAAAGAGTCTTGAAAGAGGAATAATCCACAATGTGGAGGACCTTGATCCAGGGTTTGATCTGACCAACAGAAGGATAATCTTTCAATCAAAATTCACACCTTACATAAACCCACCAAAAAAGAAAAACTCTCTGATCTAACTAACGGGCGATACCATTCCCGTATGTCAACAGATTATCTCTACCGCTTCGCTTCAGAGATAATCAATAATGCTCGTTAAATGCGCAAAACTTTATATTATATATATAGTCTATTCGTCCTGGACAATAGTTCCCTTCTCAGACACATAGATACCATCCAAAAACTTTCTGATATCCTTGTTTCTGACACGGCAGATTTGCTGCACGTCAGCACAAGTCTGAGATACATTCTCCAGAGAGTTACCCTCAACGGTGAGCTCATCCTTCTGGTTGGCAGATGGGTAAGCGGTGACACCTTCCAGGATTGGAATGTTTCTGACTCTCTTCTCACCCAAAAAGTTTCTGATCTCAACAAACTTGTTTCCGTCGGTTTCGATAATGTTCAAGTTGATGGGAAAATGGGCGTATACGTATCTCATCTTGTAACGGTAACCCTTGGTGACACCGGTGATAAGGTTAGCAATCAAGGACTTGACGGTTCTCAAAACAGCAACGTGTTTTCTGTCACCGTTGTGCACACTGATTTTGATGGCACGGTTGGAAAGTTTGACAAAAGTGACATCGATGTGCTGAAGGTTCTTGGTGAGTTCTCCTCTTGGCCCAACAACCTTGACGGTTCTAGCGTTGATGGTAACGGAAACGTCCTCTGGGATATCCAGGATTTGATCAGTTTGGATGTACTTCATTGTGTTGGACTCCGCAGGAACTGAATTTTTTGGAATATTTCACCCATGCACAAGGGTCGTGCAGACTCTACCAAGAAGGGAAAAAGCAGTCACAAATGAGAAACAAAAAATTTCTAATGCATGCATATATATATATATAGTAGAGATAGATAAGGAATAAAGGGAAAATAAAGGTGTAAACCATCCAACTACCGCGCAAACTCTAATAAAAGCGCAGAAGCCAGTCGCTGCAATCTCCTGGAAAGCGCGCCAAAATGCTTCGCGTCAAGTATCAAAATCTACCAAGCGATGGCAGCTCACGTTGCGTTTTTTTTTTTCTTTTTTTTCTTTTTTGTGTTTTTTATGTTTTTTTCTTTTTTTTCGCCTTTTTAACCCTAATCAAATAAAACAAAATCCTCAAACTCGAATCCGTTGGCAGGCAATGGTGCTGCTGACCGAGGTGCATTGGCATGGAACAAATGAAACCATCATCCAACTAATGGCAATAACCCTCCTAGTTTCATTGCCATTAGAAAGAATCAAGCTTCACAGCTCCATACGCTCATCGCTGCTGGATGATGCAACCGATTGAACCCGCCAACATCTTCAAGCTCGTTTGTCTTCTCCTGCATATCCCACAAGGATGGCTCGTGGGTAATCTGTAAATTTGTAGAATCATGCACTTCCTCATTGGGGAGGAACAAAGGGTTCATCATGTACTCTTCAGCCAAGTCTCCCTTTACGTCTAGCGTAAAGTTGGAAGGAGACGTAGAATCAAAGTGTGAAGTTGGTGGAGATAAATAATCCTTAGAGTCTTGCTCTTGCTTTATGAATGACGAATCAAACATTTCTGGTTCCTCCTTCATCTCTGCTTCAGAATATTCATCTTCCGACACCAGTTTTGGCTTCTTTGCTGTTTGAACCACATCAAGCTCAGGAATATTCAAACTTATATCCGAAACATCGCCGCCCAAACTCTTGACTTTTTCCAAAAGTTGTGATTGAATTGATAATAGACGCGCATCTCGTTGTTTGTACCCGTCAACCAGTTTCTCGAGATCAGAAACGTGGGTCTCTAAATGTTCAACGTGTTTGCGTTTCTTTTCCCTGGACGCGTGAGCGGCTCTTCGATTGCGAAGTATTCTCTCCACTCTGCGCTGTTCTTTTTCCTCCTGAGTTCTAGCTCTCTTGCGGGGCGGTAGCGATGAGTTGTGAATATCCTGAGCTGACATTTTTTGTGGTGGTGGAATTGCGTGGGTGTGATATAAATAAATCAAAAATTACGCCTCAAGTAAGGCAGATTTATCGCGCTTTATATTGCATGCGCCTTTGCGCAAATTGCCGGCGGTTCGTGCATGCATTCCGAGGGTTGCAAATTATGACATGGTCACGTGACAAAGGGGGTACCGAGGGCGCACTCTACCTCGGCACACTCCGCCTTATCGATGCATGTTCTAGAACAATTACTAAATATAGAAATACATTGATGCAATTATGTCAACTTTTTTTTTCTTCTCGACTCTCACAAAACGTTATTAGCCGTTTTATGGCAGTCAGCCATTGCCGCGTCTTTTCATCTTTCATTATATTGGCAACATTCTTGCTTCCGGTAATTTTCTCATCTGCATGTCTTGCATGAATGCCCACTGAAACTACGCCTATCGGCCATGCCAAATTGCCTATGCTCAATTTTAAATACGCATCGTTCGCCATGGTGTAATCATGCGTCTGCAGATAGATTACCGTTGTTGCTAGCGTTGTCAGCATAGTTTCATCTATGGTGCCTTTGCGAAGTTGAACCAGCAGTGGCACCAGCCCTTTCTTTGTCTGCACCAGGAGATCCTCATTTTCCTTGCATTCATCCCACTGCCGAAGTACATTCTTCAAGAAAGCCCTGATCTGCGTGCGGATCTTTTCTCTGTCAATGTCTGCAACATCTTGCGGTTCTATCACGAAATCGATGTGTTTCTCTCGCTCCACTTGTTCTGCATGTTCTTTATGGCGTTGAATGCGGGATACAACCCGTTTTAATCGTCTGGAGGTATCCTCCGCACTTTCACCAAACAGTTTCACTGGTTCTTTGAGATCTCGCAACTCCTTCTCTACATTGAGTGAATTGTCATTCACTGTCGTTTGTGGTTGTTCCTCCACTTTCTGCAGAGATCTTGTTCTGGCCACTTCTTGCTCCAATCTTTTGAGCCGGTCCGTTTCATCTTGTGACTTTTCTTCCTTGGGACCTGAGTGCCTCGACTTGTTGGTCGAGCCCTTCTTCAGCCCGTCTTCAACTGCTCCACCTTCCGCATCAAGACTGTCAATCTTTCTTTTTTGACGGGAAATCTCGCTTGCAATAAAATCCATCTCTCAGTGTTCGTGCGCGAACCAATCTAAATCATGAGCAAAAGAGACCAGTCTCCCGAAGAAGAAGATGCCAACGTTGTCAAGGGTGAATTCGGTGGAATGATTACCGAGGACGGTCAGGTGATTGACGAGGATAAGCTGGGGGAATCACTTGACCTCAATATGGATAACGGAGAGCAAAAAATCTGGCTCGTTCGACTGCCCAAGTATCTGGCAGAGAGGTGGAAGAATAACGACAATATATACGGCAAAGATCTAGGCAAGGTGCGAATTAAGCAGTCAAACGAAGATGCACTAAACGTAAAGCTGATTTTGAACGAGATACCAGATCACGAGAATATTCCTCACGAGTACAAGATCAATCTCAATAAGAAGAAAGTGACAAACGAGTACGCCTTCAGTGAACGTAATTTCAAAGAGTTTAAATCTGAAATCACAGAAATGACAAGTATGCCCGAACAGCCAGAACTGAAATCTCTGGATACCGAAGAGCCCAGATGGCAAAGTAACGACGATGAGCAGGAGGGCCCCAAGATGATACCATTTGTGAAAACTATTCCAAAAGACACAAGTCTTATAGGTACGATATGTCACGAGTGCCATGCGATCCCTTCCATCACAGATAAGCGGTACAAGAATGTCTTGAGTCAACGCAAAGAAGCAGATAAGCCACGTGGAGAAGTTACATTTCTTGATGAAGTCCCTGGGGTCATGCAGGCCACAACAGGGCCCTCGGTGTACCGTGCTAACACTTCCAAGTTTATGCGCAAGAAGGAGAAGGATAAGAGTGAGGGAAGAGCAATCAGAATGCCTCAGAAAGATTTGCTGGATCTGCTGTTTCGTTTATTTGACGAGTATGACTATTGGTCGCTCAAAGGACTGAGAGAACGAACAAAGCAGCCTGAGAATTACCTAAAGGAGTGCGTAGAGTCCATCGCGCTTTTGGTAAAGAAGGGACCATATGCACTCAAGTACAGCTTGAAACCAGAATACAAAAAGCTGCGTGAGGCAGAACGCCAAAGGCAGCAAGAACAAAGTAAGGACCAGGAATCAGACGAGAATGAGGTGGAGATGGAGGATGTTGTCTAAGAGAGTCGAATCAAAAGTTGTAACGAGCAGTACTTAGTTTGTGTATTGAGACATCTCCTTCCACCATCTCACAGTCCATTCATCCATATAGGAAAATCTCGGCACATTAGAGTTGTGTATAGTCTCTTCAACCCAGAATACTAGTGCTCCTAAGATGAAATCTGCCATGATTGGTTCATTTTGAGAAAAGAGAAATCTTCCTGCTTTGAGCTCACTGCGGGAAATGCCGTATTTCTCAATGTATGGATCAATTCCTGTAAGAGTTTCAAACTCCACTTTAAAATCAGTTTCTGTCTGATGGATAATATCGGGTTGATGCTGAAACTCGATACAATCTAGCTTCGCCCACTTTTCCTTACCATTCATGTAAAAATCCCGGCCCACGGGGGTCATAAAGTCGAGAGCAAACGCCATGATAAAGTTCATTTTTTTCTTGAGTACCTCGATAACGTACTCATTCATCGCGTTAGTATACTTGTCCATTTCAAGATTCAACAAAGGAGTCGAATATTGGACTCTCAAGTGATCAAATATAGCCAGTCTATCCATGATGCAGGTGTCTCCATCTCTGATAGCTGGGAGTGTATAGGCTGGCCCCTCTGGATGTGGTGCAATTGACATCTCCCTCAGAGTTGGCGCGATGTCCGGGTACTCGACCCACTCTGTGGTGAATGGGATTTGCAAGTAGCTAAATATCATTCTCACTTGAGTGGTATTGGGCGACCATTGCTTGGGGTGTTTGGTGGATGGGATATCGTAGAGATGCATTTATATGTTTTTCCGATGGATAAGAGAAAAAGCTATAATTTTTGATAGGGGGGAAATAAAGGCTTAAAGATTGAAAAGGCAAAGGAAAAATTATGGCTGACTCTCCAAGGTTCACATATTCATCCAGGTAATGTATTCGATGGCACTACCTCCTGCTTATCTCGTGAGTAATTCGAAAAAACATCCTAAACTACCAAGGCTAATTCCAATGCAACTGACCCTTCTAGAAACATCCAAAACAGAAAAAATCAATATATTCTGTATTGCTACGGTAAAGAAGTCTGCCTTACAGTTTGCCATTCCCTGTAACCTCTTCGCGACTCGAACCCCTCGCATTCATGCACCATGGAACCACCACAGAAGAATGAGGCTCAGGAACAAACGGAAGCTCCTCCGAAAGAGGAAACAGTCACGTATGCGAGATTTACAGGCAGGACAAACTCACCCCCTGTCTCTTTGGGAAGCGACCGTTTTGCTGCATCCTCTCCGTTACTATCATCGACCCCTCCTACAGTAAGCAAAGCTCTGGTTCGCTCGTACCCGTACATTCTTGTCTTGAATAAGCTGCTGGGCGTATTTACGTGGACTGCTGATGATGTATGGACCTCTGTGCTTGCCACACTAGGATTCATCACTTTAGGTCTCTATTTCGAGCCCATCGTCAACTACTTTGGGCATATGGTGGTTGTAGGAGTCATTGTATGCTACGCGTTGCTCAATAACATGATTGAGCAAGAGCAGGATCAACACCCAACGTTGGACGATGTTGTGCGTACTTTGACTACGGCAACTCTAAGGTTTGAGATCCTACTCTCTCCCATTTCCTCTCTATCGCTTTCGCCAAACGACTTGAAACGACTTTTATTCACCACCCTTTTCCTCTCCCCCATCTATATTGTGATTTTGGCGTTTGTGCTGCCACCGCGTCACTTGCTGCTATGGAGTGGAACTTTTCTAATGACATACCACTCCAGTTGGTCCAGAGTGACCAGAAGAATCTTGTGGAAGTCGCAGTGGGTCCGTATGATATGCTTCTACCTCACCGGGCTCGACTTTTCCGGCAAAGTGAAAAGGACCGGCTCCAGAAGCGGTTCGCTCTTCAATTTGGCTGTCTCTAAAACAGGAAAGCATTTCAGCAAGAGTACATCCAACTCGCCCATCAGATTTACATATGTGCTTTACGAGAACCAACGTAGATGGCTGGGGATTGGGTGGACCTCAAATCTCTTGTCGTACGAGCGAACTCCATGGACAGACGAGTTCTTGAATGAGTCTCAGGACACTGAAACCTTTCAACTCCCACAGATAACCGATGATAGCGGCATGTCGTGGAGATGGATCGACAAAACCTGGAGACTGGATCTCACCAACGACGGATCCATTCAGCTATCGTCATCTAAACTGAAAACCACTCCCGATCCCAAACCCGATGAGGGCTTCATCTACTATGACAACACGTGGAAATCTCCATCTACCGATGACTCCTTTTCGCGGTATACGCGAAGAAGGAGATGGATAAGAACGGCAGAGTTGATCTCTGCAGATAAGCAAGATACCCCAACTGTTCAACTCCAGGATGTGCAAGCTACGGGAGATAATTCCAGAAAGAGGAAAAGCATACGGTTCGATACAAAGCCTACAATTTTAGAAAGCGTTAGGCAGCTGGAAGAGGATGATGAGGAAAAGAAAAACTTGTAAAAGCCAGAAATTGATGTTAATTATAAATACACATGCACTCTTACAAAGTGTTAACCTTCAAAGTTGGTGGAAGAGACTGAGTGAGTTTCTTGGCCTTGTCAGCGTCGTTCACAACCAAAGTGTATTGGTATCTGGTGCCTCTAATCTTGAATTTGGTCTGTCTGAACTTCTTACCGGCAGCGTTGATTTTAGAGTTGGTCTTAACGGTAGCGGTCTTGATGTCGCCCCTTCTAGCAAGCTCAACGAACTCCTTAATGTCGGTAATTTCTCTAGCCATTGTGTGTATTTGGTGTGCACCGGAGAAGTTGAAAAATACCTGTACCCAGAAAAAAAAGCTCCTGGTGTTGGGGTGGCGATGTGTAGTGGCATAAATCCCTGCAGCCCTAATGATGGTCACGTGACACCCGAACATCATGTTCAAAAAGAGGACCCAAATCAATAAAGCTACCCGTAGACGTAATGATCCAGACGACGAGGGAGCTGAAGGTTCGCCTGTAGTTAAAAAGGCCAAAACGACCGATCCACCGCAACCAGTTGAAGCAAAGAAGGAGATAAAATCGGAACCTCTAGCCAAGTTTGTCAAACCTGGTCCTAGTAAAACCATCAAGACTACAACAGCAATAGATTTCCAGCCTGATATTTGTAAAGACTTTAAGCAGACGGGCTACTGTGGCTATGGTGACACCTGTAAGTTTCTTCACGAGAGAGGCGAGTTTAAAGCTGGTTGGAAACTTGATCGAGAGTGGGAAAACGTTGCTCTTCAGAAGAAGGCAGAAGAATTGGTCAAAGACGTACCGTTTAAATGCGTAATCTGTAAAAAAGACTATAAAGATCCTGTTGTTACTCAATGCGGTCATTACTTTTGCGAGACCTGCTTCTTGGCCCACCATAGAAAGACAAAAGGTTGTTTTGTGTGTGGGAAGAATACGCATGGAGTGGGGAGCCCAGCAAAAGAATTGCTCGAGATTCTAGATGCTCAGAAGAAGGATTAAGTCAATGTGATGTTGAGCATTGGGAAGTGCAGAAGAGAGTAAAGGCGTATGGTAACGAGTATGGCTATGGAAAACAAAAGTTGCTCAGAAGTGATAAGATAAGATGATGATATCGGCCTTCAAAGCACAGATAGATTAGGTGAGGAAAAGAGCAGACTCACTTTATGCTACAACATCTGCAGTCATATAGAACAAAGATCATTTCCTAAGTTTACATAAACATTTGGATACTCTTTCGAAGGAGCTTTGAAGGTTGTTCTAGAGCGCATTGAAGTAATTTAGTGGGACGGAGTCTTGCGTCTCGTGCACTACTTATAGCTGGAGAATAATATGCTCATCATGTTTTTCCGTTAAGCGCCATCTGCTGGTACTGGACTGGATCATATAGCTATTGTCGTTAATAGTATAGTTGTGAAGTGGAATTTATTGATCTACCCATAGCTTAACGGTTTGAAATTCAACGTGCTTTTTTGCTTTACAACATAGATCCAATCGTTTTGTCACAAACTCTTGTTTCAGAAATATAAACTTCGCACTCAGGCAGGATAAGTTTATTAAACTTGATGATAGTGACACACAATAGTGGCCTTAAGCATTGAATACCTCAAAATTTAATAGTTTTTGTATAGATATTCACAGTCTTCTGGATTTGAAAAGACTGTTTAGATATTGAAAGGTTTGTACTTAGTAGTAAGAGAATCATCAACTATATTATTGGGTACAAGAATACATCAAATCTTTGCCATTTTCAAACGTTTTACACGGCCTCAAAATCGAATCGCATTCGAAAATTCTGACAACAATTACACTTAAAATATGGCTTAATGGAGGTCAAAAACCTACATATAAAGGATAACCTTTAATTTTTCATCAGTCGACAAAACAAATTATGATGAAACTGGTAAATGATGAACAATGTTGACAATTTTCGATGAATGCAACTGCTATGTAAGTGTGCAATCAAGTTTGAAGATGTTTATGTAGGGTCAGATTCATATCTAACAAACAGTTTGATGCTATTTTTCTTCGAGTATTCAAAAGTGGCTTCTTCTTAGTATGAAGTGGTTCTTGATTTCGGCGGAGTGGTCATGTTGAACTAGCTCAAGATTTATATTGCATGTCGCCAGATAATAAGAGCCATTTCTCACAGCCTATAAGCAAAGGGTTCATCGAAGAATCAAGTAGTTCCATGGGTCGAAGAGTGCGCAATGATATGCCCTGAGAGTGAAACTCTTAAAGCACGCTCAACAGATGGAAAATGTGATTCAGACGGGTACTCCACATATTGAGATCTCTTCACTCTTGTCCGTTTTGAATAGTAAAATCGCTCATGCCTCAACAAAGAAACGAGCGCTATACTGAGTCCACACACGTGAACACCCGAGTTTGTATCGATGAGCAAACAGAAATCTAAACCATTGCAACATTATAGGGTCGTTGAGAGATAAGGAGGTCGAGCGACTTAACAGAAAACAAACGAATGTGAATCAAATGAATAGACCAAATCAGTCAAGGTCTTTGATAATCCACATCTTCCAATCCACTCTTCAACTCGGAATACTCTCTCGGAGCTCACTCAAAATCGCTCCAATCTCGTTTGACGGGGTTCCCAGCTGCTCTGCACAACACTCGAGATTCTCCCAAAAGGAGAGAGCCACGCAACTGTCAAATTCTGGAGTGTGCACTTCCTGCACTTCTTCTGATTTTTTCAAAAGCACAAGTCTGTGGACAAAAGAGTTGATTAAATTGACCCCCTGCGTGGAAAACACACTTGGCCGCAAAGACTCGAAGTACCAGTAGTCGAGAACCTTGATCCAGCATCCCAGCGACATGCTGTATGAGAACAGGTGGTTGTTATCGAGCAGGAAGAACGGGGTGCCCTTTTCGTCGAGGGCAATGTCAGCGATTTTTGTTCCACGTCCATCTACAGCCGAGGAACTGAACCACTTGCGCTTCTTTGAGTCATTGTGCTTTTCGAGCGGTTGGTTAGGGTTCAGAATGGAGGCAAGAGAAATACGAGAAACAACTTTCCGTCCCTTGAGGATATCCCAAACGGAAACCATTCCCTCGTCGGTGATGGCCATTACGTGATTCAATTTACAATAGAGGGCCGCTACCGTTTGGCCTGTTTCGATGGTGGGAGCGATTTGCGCACCGGATTTGGCCGACATAACGTAAATGGAGCCTGTTTCCAGTGCTACGCACCAGTATTTTTCTTCCGCTCCAGCGGCACAAACAATCTTTCCTGGGAGAAGGGTCTGGAAGGTCTGACCCGAATGGCAGCTCTGACAGATAAGTCGAGAGTGCGGGAGACCACTCTGTATGTGGAGTAGCAGATCTGAAGTTTCTGATGAGCAAAGAGATTGTACTACAATGTCGTCACGTTTGTTGGGGTTGACGATTCTCTCAAGAAAGGTGGGAACACCGTCTTTGGCCTTTCTGCGTTTGTGTTTTGGCTGGGGTTCCTGAGTGTTGACGTGGTTTATCTCGTCAATATCTGCATTCTGCTCAATTTCGGCTTGTGCCTCTTCGCCGTGAGTCATAACCACACTTTGCATTCCTGAGCGTGGGAGAGGAGCCTGAGGCTGCGAGAGGATGTTCACCAAGTCTTGTCGAGCAAGCGTGTGAGACGTGTCTGGTTTTGGTTTGGGCTGAGCAGCTCCAGAGACAAGCAACGGAGCCACTCTTTTCTTTCCGCCTTTTGTCATTGTCACTTTTTGCGAGGAGAGGTTGTGAGTCTTTCGAACCTCCAGAGGAGCAGAAGCTTTCCCCATGCGAGTTTCCAGAAGGGTTTGCAACGTAGTTGAGGGGTTTGAAAGACTTTCCGAAACCCTTTTAGCCTCTCCAGTCTTAACACTCTTAGACTCTATGGAAACACTTTTGTCTGTTCTTGTCTTGTTTTTCGACACAACATCCGCCTTTTCCTCAAGAACAAGCTGCGATACACTCTCTGGGAATATGGCACTCTCGCGATCCACACCGTACTTATGAAGCTGCTCATTGACTTTTTCCGCCGGAGCCAGAGAACCCAATTCCTCAGGAGAAAATGCAAAACACATAATGGACCCATCTAATGAACACGCAAAAAGTGTGAGCCCATCGGGGGTCCATGCCAAATCAGTTATAGTTTTGTACGCAACATCTTGTATAACCACAAGCGGCCGAGACGAGCTCGTGTTCCACACAGCCAGCGTCTTGTCCTGTCCAGACGTTGCCAGAACAGACGACAGTTTCCCTTCGACTTCAAACAGTTTCGGAGAAAAACACGCAGCTTCGCACGGAGCATCGTGCCCTACTAACGAAATATCCGCGTCCCACGTTCCTCGTGACACTATCGCAGTGCACGTGACAGGGCCATTTGTCGCATTGGGAAATGCAATGTGCTGTCCATCGGGTGACCATGAGCACCTTCTAAAATAAGTGGTGAGTGGAGACTTGAGAAACGGCTCCACCACAACGTGCTCGATGCTAAAAGTCATCTCAGATGGTGAGCTTTTCGAGTATCGGAAAATGCGCACCGTGCGGTCGTCGGAAGCGGTGGCAAAATACTTGTTTGCAGGGTCAAAAACAATCCCTTTGACGTGCGATTGGTGGATATCAAACCTTTTGAGCTTTTCAAAAGTCGTTCCACTCCATATGATAATGGATCGATCTAACCCTACAGTTACAAGTATAGAAGCGTCAGGAGACCACGCCATGTCCTGTATATCGTTATCGTGAGCCACCAGCCGTTTTCTAACGGTCCAATGCTCCATTTCTGCTTCCTCCCCAAAGGCTGTATGGCCCATATCCTCGTCCTTCTCCCATATAAGAACAATTCTATCGTCGGATCCAGATGCCAAAAACCTTCCGGCAGGAGAAAACCTCACGCACGTGACCGCTCCAGTATGTCGCGTCATGGAACATAGTGGTTTTTCAAGTGTGTTTTTGAATGGCTTTTTCTTGGATGGCTTTTCGGGTGGATTAACTCCATTGTCGTAGTCCAAAAGCGAAGGATCTACAGAAACGGCATTATCTCCTCCTGATAAAATAGGGCCCACAGCCCATATCTTGACCTTTCCGTCCAATCCACCAGAAGCAAGTCGCGACCCATCGGCGCTGACACTGATGGAGTAGACCTCAAACTTCCGGTTCTCCTCTAGTTGTTAGATCGGGTGAAAGGGGTTGCTTACCCTTGTGGCAGAACCAGGGGTACTTGAGTAGTTTCATATGCACTCGAAAATATATCTCTGCGGAGAGATGATGTAAGGATGAGGTCCTCAAAGTCAACTTACGAGTGCATTTTTAGAACCATATAGTAGATGTCCTCTCACAATAATTTGTTATTATTCTGAGAAGCCTCCATACATGTGACAACTTGATCGCTGTTTGGTAAAGATTTCCTTTCTAGATTTTTCATCCCTCGGTTTTTTGAATAGACCAAAAAAATAACTCTATCATGGTATCGAAGAAAAGAACCCTATAGGCTATGAATACATACCAATTTCAACTAATCGAGCTGCACATATAATAAGATGATTTTAGTTCCATCACCGCAAAAGGAGTAGAAGCTGTATATTGACCTCCTCTACTTGAACTTCTCTAGGATCAAAATCGAGTCAATTTACTCTAATTTAATCTACTGACTTATATGTCTCCCGGGACAAGTCCATCGTGTGGTGTATCAGTGTTTGCAAAGTGAACGAGTTTCCTTCGATATCTCCGACAAGATTGTGCCATCACGGTGATGGTCATTGATAAAGACCTTCACGAATACAGCCGTTTATTCCACCCTCACGACTTTGGGGATTCGCTTATCGAAGCTTGCTCTTCTTTGTGTAGCACTGTGTTTTGCCGTATGACATCATGAGAGAGTCTGGCGATATACTGATTGATCTTATATATGGAGATCTAAGAACCTGTGGATGGCTGTCTCCGAACCTAGCTGGATACTGGACGGATTTCCCAGAACGGTTCACAGGTCAGATCACTTACGAGTGATCTGAAAGATTCAGAGCTAAATCTTGTGGTTGAGCTACAGGTTTCAGAAGAAGTGATTCTGAGCAGAGTCTAAAAGAAGTGGGTTCATATGGACAATAACCCTCTCAAACAGTTCGGGAAGGACAATCTCACCGGAGAGCCACTCGCGAGACGACCGGATGATACTGCCAGTGTGTTCAAAGAGAGAATGGACT
>JAJLWQ010000068.1:0-43778 GCA_030570875.1 Citeromyces matritensis
CCCATTGGGGTCGAACACACACCTTTGGCCAGTATTTCAAATGTCATCCAGTGAACTCTCAGACGTTCAAGCTGATCTCGCTACGGACGAGGAACTTGAACAGCTCGCTCAGCAAGACGATAATTTCTATGAGGATGAGGACTCTGAAGAAAACGAAGTTGAAGATGACGAAGAAGAACAACCGGTAACGGCAAGTGCTCGCCAAGGCAGAGTAACGATAAAGTATATGCCGACTCGGGAGAGAAGAAGGGTGGTGAATGATGACGAAGATGATTTCGTGAAAACAAGCAGCTTGACAGAAAGACAGAGAGCAAAATTAGTGGAGTCTAACAGTCAAACCCCGGAGCCGTTTATGGAACTGAGTGAGGGAAGTAAAAGAAGAGTTTTGACCGAAGAAGAGTCTCAGCTGAGAAAGCAAGAAAATGCCAGAAAGAGGAAGAATCACAATGAAAGAAAGCTGGAGGAGGAGAAGCAGGATACGTTGAATAAGTTGCTCAAAAAGAGGGCTGGTAAAGTTGGCACTACTGAAGGAGATCAAGAAGAGCCAAGTGCGCGGGCTGGAGATGAGCCGAGAAGACCCATGTTGGAGCATCCGGCTTTGTTCACCTGGAAGTCCACCGCTTCCGAAACGGTCTTGAGAGTTCCCTTTTGAGATTATCTCTAATTATCTCTGAAGCGAAGCGGATGAGATAATCTTGAGATTAATCTGTAGCTCCTCATTAAATATTGTGGGGAAATGGTGTGTCCTCTGATTCAAGTGGAGGTCAGTTGCAAGTTTTCTGGAAACTTAAAACAAGTGGCTCTTTGGCAGAAGAAGTGCGTGATAGTTTGAGCAGTAAATCGACATTCGCACAATGTGAACACTGTTGCCAGAAGTTGGTTCAATGTGGCTTATACATTGAAAGTGTTTATGAACTACATACCGAGTCGATCGTTTGCAGTCCAATTGTATTTCTCAAAGACTTGCAATTATTAAACTAGCCGTAAGAAAGCCAATGCTAGCTTCTTTTTGAGCCTTCTGAATTCACGCTTTTTTTTTTCTAACAGGTCACCTCCGAGGCCTTCTACAAAACACATTATTCGGCTGGCTGAGAAAACGTTCCATTTCTACTTGCATTTCTAGCTCTTTTTCGAAGAAAGCTTTGAGCTCTTCATTTGTGGCCTGTATATTACAGTCTAGCTTCAAAATGAACTTTTCTTTTTTCCAATGGCTTGAAAGTGAAAAAAGAAGCGGAATATTTGTTGATACCTCTTGCAGCCATTTAAGAAGCTCATACGGCTTCACAGTGTATGCCAATTTCGCAAACAGCGTTTATGCTTCACGCTATAGTTCAAAGTCTACCCTTTTGGCAAGGGCAGCACCTTTTTTGAAGAATTAAAGAAGTTGAGTTCATCATATAAACTGCCCCACTTTGCTTATCTACTTTCAAATTTTTTGCTGAGAAGTTGAATTCGGTACTAAAAAAAATCTGAGAAGGATCGTATAGGATCGACGATCCGCCCTCTGGATCGATTCGCGATTCAGAAAAGATCTAGATCTAATTCCAATTTCATTTTTGATCTAATTCGTCTTTCGAAACGGCAAGATTCGAATCGATCCGCCGGTTCTGTTGACCCTTGATCTGTTGCTTCCACTGTATTGACACAATGCATCTCCTTGTGACTAATGGAGCACACTCTTGTTCCATATATTGTAAGCGGTCTGTTGATTTCTGGTTTCGAGTAATTGATCGATATCATTAATCGAAGCCTGTTTTGCATGGATTGGAGCCTTTTAGTATGCCCCGTGGAGTTGAGATCTGGGCGTTTCTTTCAAAATCATTTTAGACTGCCTCCTCTATATCTAGCCAGTCCTTGGCTGCCAGTCTCCCTATGCTACTATTCTATAAAGTAGAAGCCCTTATGGACTACTTGATTGTATCTATAATGTACTAGATTACCTTGTGTAAGCGAGGTGAGCGTAATACCTGGTCTTTTGCTGATAATAGAGTAGTACTATTCTCTACCAGTCTATGCTATAAATTATTCTCTCTCATATTTGTCAACGCCAAGTAAAGAGTAGCCATCCTTAAGTCCAAAGTTCTGTACTTTGTACAAACAATAAACCATATAACTAAATAGTCACTTTAGAGTAAACAGTTAAATTGAATTGCGCTTGCGATATCCAACCAGTCGACTGCAACGGATCAACCGAGATAAAACTTTACTTGTGAGGATTCCCCGATCTCAATTACGTAATCAGATCTCATCTGCTGCGCCTGCTGCACAGCGGGTAAAAACCGTTTAAACCAATCTATTTTTGTACCCTACAGAAGGGGAAAAAATCCTGTCCTCTCCATCCTGAGAAATTCCCACCCTGCAATAAAAATCATGTGCGCATAATCGCTTTCATCTCCGATAAACGAACTATTCCTTGGCGCGTGATGTATTTTTTTGTTTTTTTTTCTGTTTTTTTTTTTTTTTATTCATATTCCATCACTGGTTAGCTCATGATCTGGCTGTTCTTTCTCCAATGTGCATTGGCCCAGCTGCCCGTAATACCGGTGGCTCCCGTTGCCGAAAGACGAGCGTTTGGAGTAAACATCACGCTAGGCTCCAACGACCAGCCCGTGGGTTTAAGGGTCGATATAGGGCAGCCGGGCATTTGGGTCTTGGATAACTGCTTCTCCACTTGCAGTCCCACTACCCAAGTGGTTACAACGACAAAGGACTCGTCAACGAAAACAATGACCGTCACAACAACCAGTCTCCAATCTGAGGTGGTTACGTATACCGACACGTCGTATACGGCTGTTTACACGCAACCGGTGATGTGTGCCGAGAGGGGAACCTACAACATGAACTCTTCCTCCTCTGGGAAATACTATAACGTTGCTTCTGGACAGTCTGGAGAACAGGATTACGTCAGTCTTTTATTCTCCAATTTTGTACAAGTTGGAGGTTTTTACGTTGAGGACATACTCACTACGGAAACTCTAGACTCTAAAATCAACGTTTCTGCCATATTTATTGACGTTAACGATACAAGTCTCAGTGCGGGCGGACTTGGACTGGCTACGCATCCAGAACAGGACGGGTTTCTCGATCGTTTGGTTGACGAAGAGTACATAAACTCGTCGTCGTACTCTTTGGCTCTTTCTCTCAATTCCTCGTACGGCGAGCTCATTTTGGGTGGAATAGACACCTCCCGGTTCCAAGGTCCGCTCGTTCAATTCCCCTTTATACCCTTGCTGGATCCAGCAGCTTTGGTATCGAACGGGTGGACCAACGACTTGCCCATTGTACCCTTTTCAGGTATGTCCATTGAGAATAGCGAGGGTAAAGTTGTGAGGCTTTCTGAGTCATATAGCGATGGAATCTCGTCCGGAAGCTATCCAAAACCGGTTATATTGGATTCTCGTACATACTATAGTTATCTTCCGTACTCCACGCTTGTTTCGCTAGCCATCCAGCTCAACGCGTACTACTCGGCCTCTCTCTCGCGTTGGTTGGTCGACTGCGATATTCGCAACGCCGGAGTCGAACTACTGTTCCATTTCGGAAACCTCACCATAAACACACCGCTCAGCAGAAGTCTGCGGAATGCGCTAGACCATGAAGGTGGTAATCTTTTCTTTGAAAATGGCAACCCAGCGTGCTTTTTAACTTTTCTCCCCGACTACTTTATAGGTTACGCCATGCTGGGGACGCCCTTTTTGGAAAACGTCTATTTGGCTGTTGATAACGAGGCAAGAAATATAGCTATGGCTCAAGTACAGAGTTTGACATCCTCTACAAAGCTCAAAAGAGACGAATCCACAAGCGCAAGCGCAGCATTCACTTCTGGGCTCTCCGTATACTCGGCAAACACATCGTCCACTCTGACAAGCTACAAATCCACAATGGCACCGATAGAGTCAGGAACCATCCCATTTGCCGTTCCAAATAACGTGGAAAGCTACTCGCTTCTCACTCTCACCATGGCCACCCAGTCCCCGACCGCAGCTGTTCCATCCGATAACGTTGTCGTGTCGGACGGGGAGATCTATATCGGCGGAACCGGGTTGCCCACCCCGATGCCAAGCGGAGCAAAAGGCAGTAACACCTCCAGCTACTATGCTGGAGCTTCCAGAGCGAGTTTTGGAATTCTGACATTGATCTCTCTCTTTGTAGCTGCACTTGTTTAGAGAGGTTGTACATTAATATATGGTTGCATGGTGGAAGACCTTGTTTTGGACTTTATAGAAGGAAGGATGCTTTGAGAATTCGTGGGATTTATAGGATGCATTGAGATACTCGAAAGGCTGTTTTCGTTGAAAAGGAGATTATGGAAAGGTATGTTCGGACACATTCAAAGTCAGGGAGGATATACAAACTAGATCCATTTCACACAGAAAGGGTTTTTGCTTCCCTTAGCAGGTGTCATATATGCATACCGTGGAGGCTTCAGGTTCAACTATTGTATTACCAAAACACAGAGTTTTGGTGACCGGATAGCTGCGATAACTGCAGAGCTAGAATTTGGTTGTAATGCTCTCATTTAGTGTTAAACAACTGAAATCTTATTGAGTGTGTGAATTTTGAGACCTTGAAAAAAGCTGATTTTGGCTTTCTGTGTCTTTGTTTGATGAAGTAGTGACCAAGATCGGGAACTAGGACGGTAACCCCAAAAAAATTGTTGATCTCAGATTTGCAATATGGATCATGCATGGATTATGTGGAGCACATCACATTACCAGAAAGTGTTATTCAATATGAATTAGGCCTATTTTACAAGTGGTCGCGACAATTGAAGGTTTGCCTGATCGTCTCGTTTGAGAGCAAGTATATAGAGGGTTAGCCCATTATATGAACACAGATATAGAAAATTTCACCGCGGTGGTACTACAAGGATATATAATGGATTGCACGCTCCGGTTTGACAAATACAAGTCATGTTATGGGAAATCCTAAGTTACAAGGCTTGAAAGTGACATCGGTCGTTCCCTATCTATCCAAAAAAATTGTCAACCTGATTCGATCCGAGCCAATCGCAAAAATTTGTAAGACAATAGATTGCTCAGTATGTGTGAAATACTTTCTTGGGCTGCAGTGGAAGCGTTCTTTTCGTTGCACCTTCTCACATTTTTGGGAAAGCGCCATTAACAATGTGTTAAATGGAGAAAGTTAGGGCCTTTTACACTCCTGACCCATTGCCGCCGATCTCTCCATAAAGGCAAGCCAATCGGAGCTTATGTTGTTCTGAGTTAGTAATCTACATTTATTGACTTTCTTTGACGCCTCAATAGAGTGAGATCCTTCTTTTTGGAAGGGGCAATGATACTGCCTTCATATTCTTTCCATCGGCATTATATACTATTTTTTTCGGATTCAAAATGAAAAAAGCTACGATCGTCACTGGTATAGTAGTGAATCAAAGTTCAAACTTGGCCATGTTGAAACCTTTGCATCTCAATCATTTCACACAGCTCAAGTATATGAATCTAGCAATACACCTTGAGTCGCATCTCTGAGCCATACGTACTCTCAGCTTTGGCTTCATTTGTTGCCACAAAAAAAAAAATACAATGAACAGGGCATCTTCTACATGACTATAATTCCGTTCTAGGAAAAGAAATCATGCGTGTAATAAATTTGGTACTTTCGTTTACAAACACTCGAAACAACCCAAAGACTTCCCACCGGTCCGCCATTCAAACAAACCACTCTATACCAATACAACCCACATAAAAGATGTCCATCTCGAATCAATAGCTTTTACTGAATCTGCTTGAAGAGAGCACGGGCAAATTTGATATTCTGCATAAGCAGATTCTCATCCTCCACGATAATCTCAGAGTCGTATTTCTTTTTAGGCATAATAACCATTATATAAATGTTTTCCGTCAATGCATCCAAATAGATGGAGCTATGGACACCGGTCAGGCTCAAATTACTAAAATTAGACCTCACTTTGTTGACGCTCTGCTTGTAGGTTTTGATAATGTTTGAGATTTTTTCAAATCTTTTTGGGTCGAGCTGTTCCTTATTCTCGCTCATCAAACTATTTGTAGACGAGACAACGAGAAAAGTTGTCTTTTCAAAAAGAATGATTTCGCGAGCGTTGATGATTTTATTGAACTTGACGAGATTTTGTTCATAAGATGAAATGTTGGGAATCAGTGAACAAACAATGGAGGACCATGCTTTGTACAGCGACTCGTCCCAAATACTCGTAGCGAACCCGGTTAGCTTGAAGTTGAATGGAGAAGCGGTTTCCTGAAGCTTCTCGAACATTATGGTAAAGAGCTCTTGTCGTTTGTTACTTTGGATCAGGTCCATCTTATGCAGTAGGATAAATATGCGCACTTGAGGTGAGTACTCGTAGAGATTCTTGAGCACTCGTTGGAAAATCTCGATATCTTTTGTCACCTCTTTTGATTCCACATCGAAAACATGGATGAGCACTTCGCATTTGGAGAAAATATTGTTACTAGAATTTTCATTCTCACTGTTGTTGAGAAAGTTTTCTATGAAAATGTCCTGGCCTCCACAATCCCAAAGATTCAGTGTCATATTATTGAGGAACCTCAAGTTGGAGTGCTCAACATCGATCGTGGCACCCAGTCTTCGAGTATCGAACGCTGAATAATTGCTAAAAATGATGGACCGCATCGATGACTTGCCCGAGCCACTGCGACCCTGCTTGTTAGACAGACGAATTGAAATTGACTCACCATCAACAGAAGCTTTTTCCTGGAACTATTTGACATTATCACGTTGGTTGGCGCACGTACAGATAAGCCAGAGGTTTGGTGTGAGGATGTTTTGAGTGGTTACAGTTTATTGCGACGAAGCATAAGCTGAGAAGCTATAATTAATTGCGCAGAAAAAAGCTCGTAATGTCTATTTCTCATAATCAGGCAACTGTTGCTTCTCACAATCCCCCCCTGCAAGAGACATCCCTACCTCTAGATGACGTCTGAAGTCCCTATATTGACTCATCCTCTGTTTCATTACCCCAATCATCCTCCTCTTTTTCATCTTCCACCTCGCAAACCGCCTTTTCTCCTGATCAGTACTTTTCTTTCCATCAATTGTGAGCTCTGGAATCATTCTTCACAACGTCTGGGGAAGACACTCTGCCCTTCCAACCTTGTAACGTTTGTAAAGAGTTTCATCTCGATATAGTTATTTTAAATCTGGACGCTGTAGGAGGTGCACTCATGAAAAAGGAAATTTAGCTGTGACAACGATGCTGATCCCGGCGAATTGTCAGATGAGCTCAGAAATTTGAAGGATTTAACATTCACAGAGGAACTTCTTATTGCCCCTTGCTCTCCGTCTAGCATGACGAGAGGGCACGGACAACTAAACTACACCGGGAATGTCATTAACAACAAATATCCTCTTTAGCTGTTCAGTTTCCAAGAGTTCCCGACAAAGTGGATGTTGTACTTGTCAGAAAAGCTGATTTTTGAACCCCTGAAACCTTCAAAGATTATATGGTCTATAAATCAGATGAGTGCGATCATTTTTTCAGATGACATTAGTCTGTGAATTGTCAAGGAGTTTAAGCGAAAGAGGCCTCGTTCGCGCTATTCGGAAATAGAACTTGGAAGTTGAAGGGGTGAACGCTTTAGTGTTGACTAAGTTTCGTGATTACCGGTACCTGTAACGGCCTCAGTCATACTCGGCAAAGAAAGAATGGTTGCCCATATCCTTCGCCGCAATCACCGTGTCAGCCGTATTAGAATACTGTAATCACATGAATTCAATCCTTTTTTACTCACTCACAGCTCACAACTCGCTCTGCTCGTTGTTCGTTGCATTGTTCCTTGTTCAAAGGTTGATAATCATTAAATCTCCTAAGGTCATCTCTTCGCTTCGCTTCAGAGATTCACTTAAGAGATTCGCTTGAGAAATATTAATACGCCCCCTTCCACGTATACTCACAATCCCAGTCAACACCACCAATAACACACTGGATGATCCACTCCTTGTCCACGAGATCAACCTCTAGCCACCGTTCGCCCATTGGCTGAGAGTTTCCTGTAACCTTCTCCAACTCAAAGTTCTTCATTCCATTGGACTCTGAGGGAGACGAGGGAATCTGCCGAAACTGTTCCTTATGCAACTGCCAGTGTTCCTGCAACAAGGCATTCACACGAGAGATGCCATCGTCCGAGTAAAAGAGAAGCTTGTCTGCAAGTCTGGAACCTACTCGTCTGAAAAAATCGCTCATATCCTTAACCGGAACAACGCACTTTATACCCAGACAGGCCAGGAGGAACTCTAAAATGTCGGAGTCAAACTCCCCCACGACGAAAAGCGCATATTTTTCAAGCACATGAGCGTTATTCTTCAGCTGCTGTTTCAAAGTACAGCCCTTGTCAAAGTTGGAAGTGAACCGCGTCACATTGCAGCTCTTAACAGTGCCCAGCTTTGTACACTCACCAGATGGCAAGAGATACGCTTCCCATTGGAGCATTCTCTCTGGGTTTCGAATGGCGTCTGTGATAAAGTGGTCCGAGAGAACAGGCCACCCTAGCGCAAGCGTCTGTATATACTTGGGGCTTCTACAAAAAGCGTTGGAAATGACCGCACCGAAATTCACCTTCTCCAAAAGGGATACAGGCTGAAGAAAAGGGGTTTCCGAGTTGGTGACAACTTTGATGATCTCCGCGAAACCCTCTTCATAAACCATTCCTCCGTTCTCCAAAATCAGACTCGCCAGATGACTCCTATCACGGACCTTACCCTTCCCACTGTGCGTTATGAAAAAGATGCACCCGTAGAACACCCCCTTCTCTAAATTGCGAGTTGGGAGATACTTGACGCGCACTTTGGAAGGAGAGCTGGGGAGGTATTTTTTACTATTTACATGGCACAAGCTGTCGAGGTACTCTTGGAAAAGAACTTTGTCGTTGTAAAAATCCACTTTCTCTCGACTTCGCCAGTGCCTGTTGTTCATGTAGACTTGAGACAGAGGCACGCGATTGACCGCATTACCAGATTGTAGTACAACAATGTCGAACCCACGAATGCACTGAATGGCGGGTTCAGAAGAACGGTCAAGCTGTAACACTATAGAGTCTGTATTTTTGATACTTTTCGTCTTCACCTTGTCGCCTACTCGTATATCGAGTGGAGAGACTATGGCCTTGAAAGGCACGGTGAGAAGCTCGCTGCCTGTAGAGACTTCCAGTGTGTCTGATCCGGATTCGAGGACCGTGGCGGGGTTGATCTTTGACCCGTTGCGTAGCCAGACGCTTTTGTTAGGGAATGTGGGGAGTTGCATTTTCTGTGAGTCGTTTTCTGGTTTTGAATTGTTTGTTTTTGAATTGTTTGGTTTTAGATCGTCTTTTAAATTACAATTGTCTTTTGAATTCAAGTTGTCTTCTGTTTTCAGATCACCTTCCGGTAGTTCCTGTCCCTCCTCTGAGACACTCTCTGACAGATCTGGCGTGGTGGAACGGCTTTTCGACTCCAGGGAAAGCTTCGCCATTCTAGGCTCATCAGAAGACTCAACAATGCGTCTTCTTTTCAGAATGGGCGTCTCAATATCCGAAAAGCTCTTCTGAGAAAGCACCTCCTTCTTTCGATAGGGAGAAGAGGGAACTCTCTTTGGGAGATAGTCGAGCGTTCCACGAACAGCGGGAGATGACTCTTCGATGAAATCAGTCTTGTCGGTCTTGTCGGTCCTGTCAGCCTTGTCAGTCTTGTCTCGAACAACTCTTCGAGAATGCCTCAATGAGAGAGTATCTTCGTAAGGCGTTGTGGGTGGAACCTCGTCGAAACTACGAGAGTCAGGAACAATAAGCTGAGTATGAGCGTCTTCGTCAGAGTCTATGACAACTCCATTAGTCACATCGTGAGATGCCTCATCGGTGGGTGAATCCGGAGCCACACCATTAGAACCGTTTTGAGATCCCGCAGGTGGACTTTGCGTTTGTACAACATCCATTTTCCTCCTTCTTTGAACACTTTGAGGAACCTCGATCATTGACTGAGAAGCTTTGTTGGAAGGTTTCTTGAATGGAGAGTCATTCATTGAGAATTCAGGCTGCTTAAAAAAAGTATCGTCAGGATCCTCGTCCTCATCATCAGGGGTTTGTTGAGGCACTAGGAAAGTCTTTTGGGTTCCATACTCAAGTTCTTCCTGCTCTGCATCGTGATCTCGAAGCTTACTGAATACTTTATGAGCACGTGCAGTTGGGGGAGTATCAAAAGAGTGTCGCTGCCTCTTCTGAACTACAGAAGAGGGAGTCATATGCGGGATAGATGTTTTGGCCTTTCGTGCTGGTGTGATTTGTGGGTCCTGGAACGGATCCTTTATCCTATCAAGCCACGGCGATACTGAGTCCCCATTTTTCAAACTCAGCTTTAAAGTATCGTCCTGCGATTGGTTCTCTGCTTTTTGAGTTGGATCAGAGAATTGCACTTTCTGCGTATCGTTGATGAAGCTATCTGGATCCATATGATGGTTCGAGTCGCGGGATGGTGGGTTTGTAATCAACTGCAGCATGGATGATTAACGCCACGCAGAGGGATAAGCTTTCGAGTAGTTTGAACTTGTAGAAGGTATGAAAAGCGATAAACACATTCAAACACGTCCAAAATGTGTCTTTTGTTTATCCAGCTGGTGTTGATCTTCTCATCACCGAACGTCTTAAGCATATACTTCTCACCACGACCGGATGTTTCTCAATAGCTGAGTCTTGAAACATGCTTTCAGTCATAATTATGTGAGATCCACACCCAGCGAGGCAATTAGAGAACGAAGATTTATTCCGCGAACAGTACGCTGATTCGGTAGTACTATTTTACTCTGAAGCACTGGCTCTGCCTGATGAATGGTGAAGAAATGACCTTGACAAAGCATATAAATTCTCCCAGCCCATGCTTTATCAGTTCTAAAATGAGTTCTTTTGTTTGTGTTGGAGTCGTGAATGTGATGAGCATCGCTTGCGAATTTGCTCACCAGATGGCGAGAAATTCCAGCTATTTTGGAATCGTCTCTCGATGAAGGCGAAATTTTGCCTCAGCGACCTATGAAGACAGCTTGTGTACAATTTGATGTTTTATTTTGCAAGATCAAAAGTCTTTTTGGTTTCGGTAAAGAGAAAAGGACAAAAATCATTGATCCTGGATGACTCGTTGATATTTATTCTTCAAAAAAATACCAATTGCTCACGATTACCATGGATTGCTATACAGTGTTTCAGCAGAGTAGAGCGTTTTTTTTCGAGAAGCCATATAAGGGAACTGACTATGGTGCTTCTATTAGTCTTGAGCCTAATGCTCCATTGCTAACATGTATTGAGAGAGTTTGACCTTAGTTTGGGAATGTTAAGCTAGCAACAGTATCGACCTCTATGTGTCCTCAACGAGCATTAGGAGCTGAGAGAGCAATCATCACATTGTATAGAACTCAACCTAAAATGTGAATACTGTGAATTGCAATAAGAGAATCGATTGTCCAAAAAACAAATCCCCTAAAAATATCTGATTTATTTGGTCCTGTTTTCTTAAAGTGACTTTATTTTACTCAGCGCTTAGATTTTCAGATAAGCTGTTTTGACAGACCAAAGATCTTGAGGTAATTGGCAAAATCATTTGAAAAATCCTTCTCAAGCCTTAAACAATTCAAGAGGATCTATAGTAAGAGGACTTCACATAGATTAGCAAATCAATGAGGTGTGGTTGAAATTAGGCTGCTTATAATTTTAAGTGAAGGAGAATCTCAAAGTCAGACCGAAAGTCTTGACCAACATCAATACCGGCATTTAAGTTCAAGTTTTTTAGTTATATGCACTCAAAAAGACCCATTTGTGTAATGAACGAGCTCTTTGCTAACAAAAAGTACTCTGAGATTGTAGCCAAGGCAACTCCCGAGCTCCTTTGGTCTAATATGGACCCCCAGGAAAGATTATACATCGGCCTTGCATTCGTAGAATTGGGCATGTTTAAAGCCGGTCTGAGAGAAATGGCCCTCGCTGTAGAGCTATCCTCGTTTGATAAAAGAAAACCGCTCTTGAAAGAGCTGGGCACAACTCTTTATGGGAAGGGATACTCTGACTTTGCCAAACAATGCTTTGACCAAGCTGCCTCTTTAGACGAGGTAATTTTAGATCGTGGAGAGGAGCACTCTCCATTTGAAATAAGCCTTGAACCACAAAACTTGTATGTACCATTTGCTCTTGTTACTGACAGTTGACTGCAGGAAAATCTGCCCGACATTGTAGACATCGAACAACAAAATTTCGATGAGGAAGATGACAGATTCTTTTACAGTCTCTCACAGAATAGAAACAAAGCTCTCAAGATTTTGAGTAGCGTTAAAAAATGCGACTCTATCGATGCAGCAACATTTTTCCAGCCTATAGTTGAGATTGCAAAGACTGACTTTCTCAGTTTAAGCTGCCTTCACCAGTTTAAAGAGATGATAGACCATGTTCTGGTGAAAGAAGCCATTAAAGTAAAGGACTATGATGAACGTATGGAGTGCTCGGAAGCTATCTCTGTTGTAGAGAGATCAAATTGCCCTACCCTTGTGTCTTCGTTTTTGATTAGACAAAAGCTGGTCAGAGGCATTCTTGACTATTTCAACAGCGATGAGGTCTGGGCTTTCAAACAGTTCAAATGGGGTGCTGGATTTTTGGAAGAAGTAAAATCCAGAAAGCTCAACACCACAGACTTTTATCTCTCCGACTCGGTACATGCTCTTCTTTGTTTACTTTGCGGAGTGATGTGTGTCATTCTGAATAGAGCAGATCACCTTGAGGAAATGACAAAACTGCTGCACGATAATCAACCCACTGAAAACAAAACCATATTCTATATTGTATTTTCTCGAATCTTGGAGAAGAGAGCTTTAGTAGAGGGGACTCTCAAAGAGGAATCAATGATACCGCATACAAAGTTTCTGCAGCAGTCGATACAGGCAATGATCAAAGGTGCATGTTTGGCAGGAGACTCCGATCCTTTCCTGGTACACTTGTACGATCGTTTGGCCGTGAACATTTTCCTCTGCGGCCGCGCTCATTTGGGAACCTTGAGTTTCTTCCTGTTTTTGCATGACTACTTTAAAACATGCATCGACATCAAACAGTTGAGAACATTTGGATCAGAGCTATTTGCAAAGCCTTCCATCAGCTGTACAGACTCACTAATCCGGCGGCCCATAAAAGAGAGAGCTCTCCCAAACAAAAAAAGTCTATGGACAACAGAGTATCTGATTGACCGGGCGTCTATAGTTGACGGAAGCCTGAGGGAGATGCCGAACAACTGTGAGATTGACCAACTGGAAGAGAAATCATTTGTTGGATTTGGCTATTCTTGCATTGAACTTTGGGTTAGTTGCTATAAAAGAAAACACTCCAAGATGCCCTCACCTATTCAGGTCTATTTGCAACATTTAAATTAATCTTTTCATTCTGTAATTTTCCCTTCTGTAATTTTCGTAAAGCACCCAATGGGTACTGTTTTTCAAAGGGGGCAAAAACCAGTCCAGCAAAATGTTCTTCAAGACGACAAAATCGCTTTGAGTAGGATCAGTCACGTCTACTTTTCCCCAGGGATACTCCCTAACGGCAACCCCATTTTCATCGGGCATTTTACAACAAAGAGCAAAAGGAACCATTGACTGCAGGGCTCGGGCTCCCCAGGTTACATCTTCAAAGTTGAAAATGGGTATACCACGATCTATAATGTCTTTCATAATGAGAAGCTTGTTCAAGACAAGCTCTTCATCTGTTAGCGAATCGGCTTTGGCGATTACTGGGATTAGGTTGATACGAGCACCTATCGCTTTCATCATCTCAATGTCCAGCTCACACAGTCCCTTTGAAGATGCATTTATCAGATACACAGCAGCGTGAATCCTCCTATCGGGGAAGTAGGGGTTGCGTAAGGGTTTCCTTTCCTCTGACAAAATTTCGTCAAAAGTCGTGTCTACGTACTTTGAAACCATCGTAGGAAAGTGGCGGTTGTCTACGAATTTGCCGAAGCCTCGAATCACCAAGGTTGTCAGAAGTATAGTGGAGGAATCGGTTTCCACGTGTGCATGTCTTTCATCGATAGGGTCGTCAGTACAGTGATCCATGCTGTAGACTTTCTGATTACAAAGAGAGTTGACGAAAGTTGATTTGCCACTGTTGCTTCTGCCACAAATGAGCAGACACATTCTTACGCTTCGCTTTTCAGCAGTGTAGACATTCATAGTACAAAACGGATGGTGAGCAAAGTTGAGTGCAATGTGAAACTGTAGCCGGTTATGGTTAAAAGTGCCTTTTTTTGTCACAACGCTTAATTGAATGCCGAAAAATAGCACGAATTCAGGTCCGTAGACTGGCGTTCAGATGGGATGCATTTTTTGGTATCAGAGGAAACGAGATGCTTTTTCTTTTATCCTCTCTGTCTTGTCTGAGACTGTAAAGGCTCTCAACTGGGTGTATCGTTTAGTACAAGTTAGACAACTCGATTCGAACCACGGAAACAGGATGACCCGCAGTCACAGCTCCGCACTTATTACCCGAGAGAATTCATCCTTATCAAGCAGCTTGAATTTGACGTAAAACTGCGGAGACAAAACCTCTTTGATGATATCAAACATGCCATATATATACTGATAGCATTGGTAGACATCTTTGGGAGACACGCCCAACACATCTTGCACGTAATTTAAAGGCAACACTGTGTTGAAATGAGGCGTGTTTGCCGACCAAACAAGCCCTACAGCTGTAATCATCTCGGTAGAGTATAACAAACAAACTGGTGTTCTAAAAGCTTCCTCGTAGAACTCGCATGCTTGGCTGGAGACATTGGAAGCCATCGATTCCCATGTCCTGGATGCGATTTCCTCTTTAGAGAGATTTTTCTCCACTCTAATACGGTCGTAGCAAATCTTGTATGGGGTCTCCACCAGAACGTCAAAGCACAGATATTTCAGAATGCGATCTTCGTTCAAGGCTATCACGTCCTTCCAACGCCAAAACTCTTTTGTCTGCTCGTCTATAACAGCACCTGGTTTCTTCATTGCCAATTTTGCCGTCTGAATCACCACATCTTTGAGTCGCCTATGAGCTTCCTCCGCTTTGCACGCCACAAAGACTGAAGCAGCAGCCACATCGTAGTGAGAAATGTCCTTGAGAGACCTCCGCATGAAGAACCTTTGCAAGTATGTAGAGGCAGTGAGTGAAACAGCTCTAGAGAGTTTCAAAGCTCGGCACAGTCTGGAGATGAATAGCGTGCCCTTGGCTCTCATGATCAATTCTTTCTCGAGAGAAATACCGGACAATCGGGACGGGGTGGAAAAATTAACATCAGCCTCATTGAAGGTCCAACAGTTTTGGGCAATATCAACAATTGGGGGCCATTCTTTTTCCATTTTTCACGGTAAATCCATACATCGCGGATCCATACACCGTGCATATGAACTGATTAGTAGCGTCACTTTTCCTGTCCTGAGCTGTTTCATACAGCTACGTGTCCCGAATTCAAAAGGCATTCAATTTGTAGATCTTTGCAAAAGGCATTTATTATCAGGTGAAAGGGTTAATAGATTGTCGTATTCTGCCGACGTTCAAATACTGTTGTTCTGGATCATAATGCTAAGCACTTTTGAATGCGCCTCTGTATGCGCCAGTGTGCGATTAGACTTAAGTAATAACCATCAACATCACAAACAACCAGTGCCAGTGAGCCTTATAGCTAATTTCAGGCGCTCATCTACCCCTGCTGCGCCTTGATGGAATTGCCAGCACATGCAGGGTCAGGGTTTACGAATCACGCACACATCCTTGTAATGCCGTGGAAACCTGCAACATCCAGACATAGATGACTCTGTCCACTATGCAGTCATAACGGATAGCATGCAGCGATATGCACCCCGACGAATGCCCCCTCTATGCCAAAATATGCAATAACATGGCCAAATCTCACAGTGTTTCAAGTTTTGAGGAGACCAAAGTGAGTGGCTATTCACAGAAGATGTTCCTGCATGAGCGGGGACGCTGAAACTGAGGATCTCGACTCGGACCTGTCGGTACAAATGCACATGCATGCAAGGCTGAGCCTCTTCTCGGCTCCTCGGTAATGACGCATGCAAATGCACAATGTGAAACAAGTATATTGTTTTAGGTTAATGATATATATATATATATAGAGTATGTAGTGATTGTAAAAATATGTAAAAACGGTGTGAGTCGTATTTCAGTGTGAGAGACGTGTTCTAGCGTGAAAATCGTGTTCCAGTGTATTCGTCGAATAAATCTCAGCTGGCCGCAACAAGTTGGGACCTCTAGTTCATCAGAAAAGAAATCTTTCTCTTCGAATCATGGTGTTGCTCGTCTCCCTCAGAGTGTTCTTCCTCACTGGAGCTTCCTCTTTTGTATCTCTTTGACGTTTCCTCATAGCCCGCACATTGCTTTCTACTCTTTTCACAGTTGAAGCAAGCGGGTTTCCTCTCGTCGCACTTTATCCTTCTCTTCCGACACGTGAGACATCCTGTTCTCGTGCGTCTTCTTACCTGTCTCTTTCTGCGCATATCTGCTGGCTGCTCTTGGTATGGGTTCCTGCCCATACTCTGGTTGGCCGCCCTCATCATCTGGAATTCGTGGAACGCCCTAGCGTCCTCTGGTTGGTTCAAAACAACCACATTTGGAAATGTCGGAGCAAGTCCCGGAACCGGTCCGTTCGCATTAGTCGGCCCCGGGAAAAATCGCCCGTCAGCTGTTGGTGGGGGAAGTGGGGGCATGGGATATCCATTCAGATCGCTGTGATGTCGAGCCATTGGAACTTGAAAAGACGGTGGAGGAGGTCCCATGGACGGTAGTGGCGGTAAGGAGAGAGATCCCGGAAGCGAACTACGCGGGGAAACATCTGATGGTGGAGGAGTAACCATTGGCTGAGGGAGAGGTCGGAAGAACCCGCTTGGAGACTCTCGATCTCGCTGGTGATGTTCCGGAACAATTCTTGGTTGGTCTGTGGGATAGGCTCTAAATGACGGGATCGAGGGGATCGAGGGTAGAGAGATCTTTTGCTTTTGAAATGCCGAGGGATCCATCGGTCGCGAATGCGGTGTCATTTGGTAGTGGTTGGAAGTTAACGGCATGTATGTTAAAAGCAACTCTGTGGAGGGAAAATCTTCGAAATAAGTACGATGCAGAAGGCAGATCTGACATGGAGCCGAAATTAGCAACTGCATCTTAGTATGCAGAATCATGCATACGCATGCAGATGCCAGCTTCTATTTTTGTCCGTTCTTAGATAGAGGTTTTCATGTTAGTCTTTTTGGGCGAGTCTCAGAATGATCAAGTGTAATGAAAGAGCGGCAAATAAAATTCTTGGTGAGATCTGGATTTTCATTACACGGTGGGGGGGAATCTTGATTAGGTGTGCCACGCGAATACGAACACGCACCATGCTGCATCTCAATAAAACGAATGCATGTCACTCAAGACATGCATGAAAATAAGTAAAGGCTTTACGTTCGGGAAACTCCGGTCTTTGTGTGAGACCGAGGTTCAAACTTTGAAAGATCATTTGATGGGTTTTCTTGCAGCGCCTTTCCTCGCCAAAATATCTCTTGATCGGATTTAACCAACTTGACGCGAATTGAGGTCTTCGGACTTATGAGTTTACCCTGCGACAACAGCCTATTGTTGGAGTTGAAAAAATTTACTTCACTGCTCTCTGCAGGAAGTGGCTATCTCATGAGAAGAATTTTAGAAAGTTTCAAAAGCCACCAAATAATCAAATGAGAGGGTCGTGTTTGGTATGTTTCTGATAATCGAGGACTCTATACTAAGCGTTCGTATAGGCCCCCGATTACGTGGTCTTTGCGTTTCCGTGGGTAGTAGTTATCACTTGGCAGGGCAAAGTTCTTAGATGGTCATTGACGGAGCATTTGTCAAGGGTTGCACTCAGACGTGAACCGGGGTGAATGCTGCTAATAGACAGCTTTCACTATACCTGAACAAAAGAAACATTATACGATATAGATCAATGAAGCGGTTCCGACACGTACTCGAGTCCATTGGACCAGAGGAAACGTACAGGACACCTTGTATCAACACTAGTCTACTCTCCAAAGAATAGACTGACAGGAGTGGTTCAGAAGTTGACAACTGTTCAGAGTTGTGCGATGGCTTACGAGGCCAATCGTTCCAGTGACACTATCATCGCCATACATTCAATCGCCGACTTCTTCTCTAGACAAACTAAAAGGTGAGCTTGTGAGACATAATTAAAAGCCAGATTCCTTCTTTATGAGAGAGTAATAAATGTTGCGGCAATTCAGGTCAATCCTATTCAGCAAAATTAGCTTTACAATCAATCGAGCCTGAGTTTTCCTTCTCATGATCTAATCTCCATCAATGTATACTACAGACTGAGATTTTCTCTCCCAGTACGTAATGTTCTGTAGGGTCTCTCGTAGAATTTCAAGCCTCAACAGATCTCGCTCTCCTTCTGTTTGGTAATTGTGGCAAAATCCAGTCTGATCGGATTCGAAATAAAAAAAGGGGCCATTTCACCATCCCCACGACTCGAACACACCCCATAATGAAGTGGATCGTTTTGCTCCTTCCCGTGGCACATTGTCTGCGAGGCGTAGCTCCCAACGGTAAGCACTATGTCGCTCACATCTCTTCTAACAAATTAGACAACTACAAGTACATGCCCGATACAGAGGGCAAGTGGCGGTGTCTCTCGAATCCGGAGATTGTGCTAGACTTTTCTCAGGTTAACGATGAATTTTGTGACTGTCCTGACGGTTCAGACGAGCCAGGAACAGGGGCGTGTCCCAGTGGGATGTTTTACTGTGAAAATGTGGGATTCCAGCCTTCATATATCCCCAGTTATAAAGTCAATGATGGGCTATGCGATTACCAAGAGTGCTGTGACGGGTCTGAAGAGTACATCATTTCATGTCCGAACCGGTGCGAGGAAATGAGAAAAAATCAAGCTAAAGCGGTTGATGAGCAAAACTCTATATTGCAAAAGGGCCTCATGGCTAAAAAATTCATCGAGAAAAAGGCACAGAAACAGAAAAGAGAGCTGGAATCTCGCGTAGAGTCTCTTAGTTTGAAAGTCAACCAAAGACACCAACAAGTGGATGATCTGAACAAGGAAAAGCACCTTGATGTATATGTGCCTCTTTCGGAAAGATTACAACAAGAAACACGGCTTATAGCAAAAGCTGTGAAAGAGAGAGACTCGGCAATAAGCCGGGCTCGAAAAGCTTTAGAACGAGGGAAAACGCAACAGGCGGAAACCATTTTGGCGAAAACCTCAACTGCTATGCCAGACCTTGAAAAGACTATTAAATACCTCGATAACGAGTATAGACAATTGTATGAGCAGGCTTCGCTGGATGTCAAGCCCAATATGGGACAGATCTGGCAATGGTTGACTGGGAAGTATACACCCAAAGATATCTCCATCAGCAACAGCGTCGTGGAAGCTCAAATCGAAATTGTGAACAAAGAGATCACGTCGCTAAATGACGAAATCTCCGCCATCCAAGATGACCTATCTAGCGATAAGTATGGTCCAGACGGTATTCTGCGTGCATACAAAAATGTATGCCTAAAAGAGCCCAATGGTGGCTATGACTACCAAGTGTGTTTTACCCACAGTTTAAACCAAATATCTCCTGAGGGCAACTCCATTCTTATAGGCACGATGCAGCAGGTTGTTGCAAATGAGGACAACTCTTTAACGCTAACCTTCAAAGATGGCGCAAAGTGCTGGAACGGGCCTCATAGAAGAGCTGTGGTGGACGTTACTTGCGGGGCGGAAGATCACCTTGAAAGTGTCACAGAACCGCAAAAGTGCCACTATTCTATGAAATTGGTGAGCCCTATTGCATGTGTAGGTGAGTTGCTGCCAATCAAAGATGAGCTGTAATAGCACTAACATCAAAAAAACTTTATCGAACTTCCCTCCACTTTTGCATTTAAGGTTCTTCTCTTGCATGGTTCCTTGCATGGTTCTTTGCAGAAGTCTGGCTTGTGGCTCAGTGTCTCGTAGAAGAGTATATTCCTCAAAATGTAGCTGCATGATCGCCGTCTTTTGCTTAAACGAGCCACAACTATCAGCGTTTTCGGAAGTGCGGTTCTCTCCAGAGACTGAATCTTGTTGTCCAAATGATCACACCCTCTTAGTATGCCCATTCGTTCTACGTCCTCCAAAGAGGGCCTCAACGCGAGAAGCTTCGATAGCCTCTGCTTGCGGAATTCCTTGCCGAGAGCATAGATGATTTCACGGTGTATCGGATTAAAATCCCAGTTTCTGTCCATCATTCTGTGGTGGCAAAACTCGGTATAAGACGGACGCAGTCGGTCAAACCACATATCGAGCCAGACTCGAATCCTTTCATTTCGAAGGCTCAAAATATATCCGTAGTCCTTCCCGATGAGCAATCGGAGGTCCGCGCACGTGAGTGAGATGTACCGCAACTCTGGGAAATCCAGCAAACTGATCACTTGAACAATTAGCTCCTTTGGTAATTTCTGTAAGTCAAAACTTCCTTCTTTACTATGCATATCGGTGAGGCGGCTGTGAGCCATAATTGATAAGATTGGGTATATATATATAATGTGTGATAAGATATTTACTAGCGATTCTTCCTCCGTGAGAAAAAGTCTATTAGAGATCTCTTCTTCTTTACGGTCTCATTGCCGTTCCCAAAATCGTCTCCATCATTCATTTCAAGATAGTATTCGGGTCTTTCCAACTTTTCCAGTTTGGAACAGTCTATGGCGGCGGAGTGAGCATGGTCTGGATCCCGTGGCTCTTTAGTTCCATTTGCTGAGCGCTTTTTATCCATTATGATTGTTAAACGCAAGGGTTTGTGCCTTGCCCCTTATGATTTGCGATTTTTGATATCGGCACACACGTTGCGTAAAGTACGACCCATTAGCCTTGGGATAGTATTAAGACTGGTAAAGGTCGACATAAGGAGATTACTTTGTCTTACAAATTTGCCTTTAATATTCTAGGTGCGGCGTATCGTCATCTGGTTTCACCTCCGCAAAGCCAGTCAGTCCATTTTACTTCAAATTCGACAGCTCATCCAGGGGAGTGTGAATAAATTAATTCAATCTGTTCCCGCGAGTTTTCTCCATTTAAAGTAAGTCCCTGTGGTTACAGCATTGATGCATTCCTGCATATAGGCACCTAATCATACATGCACGTGCATTGTTGTTTCGGGTGGCATAAAAGTCCGAAAAAGCAAGCTTTGGATCCTGCATCTCACCCGGTAGACTCCATTCTGCGTTAGGATAAAGCCAGTAAGTTCGGACATGATGGAGAAAGCTATTTCTCTTAAGCAGGATTGTTTCCGTGATTTGAGTTTTGCAGACTGCTGCGTATAGTAATGCTGATGCGCTCTCGGCAATTGGATGCAACTTAATGCGCTTTGTGTCCATGACGTAGTCACGGAGCAAATCTCAAATCGAACCGAAAAAGATCGTCTCTGCATAGATTGAAAAAGTACGCGAATCTGTCAAACATAAATGCATGCAGGCAGGTTGCGTCCGCTTTGGAAGATCTCACTATTTACTCCGTGATCAGATGTACTCCTGAACTTTGATTCACAGCAAAACATTTCAGGAAACAGCTCCATACCAAGGCTGCCCCAGAATGTAACAAATGTCATCATTTCCTCTCGCTCAAATTAACATGCGTTGAACAACTCTGTCTTGTTTTCCCTTCCACTTTACGAATCACTTTGATGAGGAAAACTCAAGCTCCAAGTTCAGTATCGTCTGTCCTTCGCTGATGTTTCAACATCTAGCCGACCACGCTCCTTTCAACAACACCAATTATCTAACATCTTTGGTAGTATTCACCAGATCGCAAGATCAGAATCATAAATAAGTTCGAGATCAAGATGGATTTGGCAGTCGCACTCTTCGTGAATACTAATCTCTAGTGCAACCACGCTTGTGAGGTTCATGACAACAACTTCAGTCAGCATTAAGGTTGCACCACTCGACTGTGTGAATGAAAGTTTCAGCAATGGAGTAAGTACAGCATACTACGTAACAAAAAGCGTTATACCACGACTCCAGCGAGATACTTCGAAACATAGGGAGGGAAGATTGCTTGGCTAAAATGCCAACTTCCATGAGGGATACGGCAGTAGTCGTAATGATCTGTACATGGTCACCTACTGCGGTCCAAGACCAAACATTATCTCTCACTGCATATGTGGACGCACATATAGTCTAAATTGGTTGTGTGTGAGAAGTTACACCAAAAGACCTCAACAACAGTCGTTGCATGGGCTGACAAGGCCTGGTGTTGCACATCACCCTGAACCACCTATGGATGATGTTCATGCCTAGTCATCTAGCTGAATGTCAGTTTTCGGATCAATGAAATCGTTATCCTCGTATTGGTCTGGCATAAGACGTCACTCAGGGGGTTCGTCCTTCGTTGGAAATACACATGCAACACTGACATGCTGAAATGACAAAGCCCTATCAATATGGCATAAAAGAGGAACTGGTAGCACAAATTGACGGTAGATAAAGAGGCATTATTGCATACAGATTGCACTTCTCAGAATAATACCGATATTATGGCACTATATAAGACATGCCCACTCTTACACCCGTATGGTGATTATCGAGCTCTGAAGATGGTCCAGGAAGACGCTCCATAATGAAAGTGATCCAGTTTCGGCTCCCTCATCTTCACAAAAGTCTGCTCATAGGACGTTTGGTCGGCAGATGAAACCATCATATAATGTGTGTCCTCCATGATCTGCGAGACTTTACCGTGTCCTTCCACTTCTCAATGATGACCCAAGTCCAGAACAGCGATCGTGAAACTCAATTTCCCCTGCAGAAGGTAACACCTTCCTGGTTGGACAACGTTCAATCATTCGCCCCTCTTCTGTCTAAAAGTGTCTTAAAAATACAAATCAGCTCAGATACATAATGCAAAGACTTTATCTAATATCTCCTACACAAGTCGCGGTTGTGTGAATGAGAAAATTAATAGTACCAGAGCAGAGAAACAGGAGACCAGGTCCGCCCGGCTGAGCCTATCGGCTCTCACGAATACAAGGTTGGGAATCGTGATGTGACAGTGAACTAGTAGGAGAGATGTGTATTCACTTGCAACCTAGAACGTCCCAATGGTGTATGTTTATATGCTATTGAACTTGGTCGTACCTGGTTTGTTCAAAGCCGATATAGTTTGACAAAAGCCTTTGTGCACTTACAAAATTCTTTCACTCGGCTTGGTAATAATCGCACCGTTGTGAAACCGGAGATGGTTCAGCTTTTGAACACTATGAGAATTCGCACCGTGAAATCTCATTGAACTCACATTTAAATATAGAAAAACATATTCAGAAAGATGATACAAAGTATTGGTCATTGGAGTGAAGCGGAAATGACCGCATGACGTAACGGATTTCCTTTTTCACTCGTGACATTGGTTGGTCTGTGGAGGTTGACGGAGAGAAAAATTGATAAGATGGCGTAAATGCTGGTGTGAGTTTGTATTTATACAGAAAGGCACAACTTATAGGTTTTTCTTGTACTTATGAGCTCTGAGTAGATCGTTTAATTGCTGTATGGAGAGTCTTAATAACAAGTTCTGAGCTAGAGTCATTGGCTTATAATGGCAGTGTCCGTAGGAGTCATGCAATCCAGAATGACATGCACGGTTACACATTTCAAAGAATAGATTTGTTTCGGACAATGAAATATGTACTTTTGAAGTGTCGAATCCAACCGATACAGTGTCACCTTCCATGCAACGGCCTTCGTGGGGAGCCTCTAAATTCTCGATAGAACACTGCATCTGCGTAGAAACGCTTTGAAGATATATAGTTGGACAATACCGCTACTGTTAGAATTACTGCTCTGCTGTCTACAATATCCCCTCAACTCAATTCGAATTCATCAGAAAACACTTGGTTGCCGCACGACTACAAACTTTTCATGGACTCACCAATTCTCCATATTGTACGGCCAAGTATTGCTGCTCCTAATGCCGGGTCTTCGACTGTGGCTTTGAAAGTGGACATCCAGGCTGCTGCTATGCTTCAGCTGTTGGAAAACATCAACAACACGGTACAGGGCAAAAGAGCTATCGGTACCTTAGTTGGGTCTAGATCAGAAGACGGGTCCGTTCTCACCATAAAAGAGAGCTACATAGTACCGCATCAAGAAGAGGAGGACGAGGTTTCCATAGAAGGCCAGCACCATCGTTCTTTGTATGCTTTGCACAAACGTTCGAATCCAAGCGATGCTATTCTCGGATGGTTTGCCACAAGCCCAGACTTTAACTCTTATACCGGTCTCGTACACGATTTCTACTCCCGTCAGGAAGGATCGTATCCTCATCCTGCTATCCATCTGACCATTCAAACTCGTAACGAAAAGAACGAGCTTATCAGTCCTATTTTCCGCACGTTTGTAGGTTCAGCCATTGGGGCTTCCCCCGCTTTGGCACACCAGCTGGGACTTGAAAAATCGGGCTCATATATATTTACGCCCATTCCCAACAAGGTGGTTTACGACTCGGCTCAAAAATCCACTCTTTCGTGGATCGCTTCAGGATCGAAAAGTCCTACATCGCAGCTAGGCCAATTGCAAGATCAGCTTGCAAAGACGCAGCTTCTGGTGGAAAAGACACAAAGTTACGTTCAAAAAGTTGTCTCGGGGGAGATTGAAGGCGACGAACAAGTTGGAAAGGAACTGATGAGCTTTCTTGGAGCCAAACCTTGCTCCGAGAATTTGGGATCCATTCTCAACTCGCATTTGCAGGATACACTCATGGTGGAGTACTTGGCCAACTCTGTAAAGACGCAGCTGGGGCTGAATGCAAAGCTAATGGAGCTTGTGATAGCTGATAAATAAGGGAGATGATAGGGATTCTGTACGGTGATTAATTAGATTTGTCAAATGAATATCAACGGCAATTTGTTATTGCGACGAAGCGTAACCTGAGAAGCTATTCCGCACCAAAAAGCATATGTAAGTATGCATGTGTGACGCAAATTGTGTCCCCCATCCAAACACCTTGGCGCCTTGAATAGTTTCCAGCACTCAATCTCACAACATTTCTCTTTGTTACTTCATTCTTTGTTTTCATCCTATGGTCTACGCCATGTCATTCCATCACGCAATCATTAATACTTTCTCAACAGCCGCATGCTATACACGCCAACGATAGCCTACTCGATAATGAATTCTTTACTTTGCATAATGGTGACCTTTCATTCTTGCGAAACGGAAAATCATTTAAATCAGTTGTCGATACTAAAATTCGTGACTACTTTTGCCTGTTCCTTTTCTTTTCTACTATTTTTTTCTCAAGGCATCTTATTGTTCCACCTCCAACCACCCTACAGCTGACAATTCTGCTTCTGCTGCTCGTGATCGGACACGTCTACTCACTCGCCAGAGAATGACATGACTGTGCGAGAGACGTTAATCATCTACTTCTCATAATCAATTCTCACAATCCTCCCCTGTAAGCTGATCTTACCAAGACGTCTGTAGTCCCTCCATTGACTCATCCTCTTCTTTATTTTCCCAATCGTCATTCCCTTCTTCGTCTTCCACCACCTCTAAGTCCTCCTCGCAAACCACCTCTTCTCCTGATCAGTACTTCTCTCCCCATCAATTGTTAGCTCTGAAATCATTCTTCACAACGTCTGGGAAAGACACTCTGCCCTTCCAACTTGGTATCGTTTGTAAATCTCAATATGGTTGTTTTCAAATATGGACGCTGTGGGAGGACACTATGAAAAAGGAGGGAACAAATTCAGCCGTGACGACAATGCTGATCCTGGCGAATTGACAGATGCGTTCAGAGGTTTGATTAAGTATTTGACATTCACAGAGCAACTTCTTGTTGTCGTTGCTCTTCCTTGATAACAGATTGGGCGACGAGAGGAGCTAATGTACACCGGCAATGTCATCAATTTTTTTCACAACAATTTTTGTCTTTGGCTGTTCAGCTTCCTAGAGTTACCGAAGAAGTCGACGTTTTACTTGTCAGAAAGGCTGATATTCGAGCTCCTGAAACCTTCAAAGATTTATGGTTTGTGAATCAGAGGAGTGCGATCTTCGAAGCGTAGCAAAGTGATCGCACGACTCGACGGATTCTGTCGTTTGCAGATAACACTAGTCTGTGGATTGTCCAGGAGTCATTGAAGCGAAAAAGGCTTCGTTCGCGCTATTTTGAAATGAAACTTGAAAAGTGAATAGCGAACGCTTTAGTGTTGAGAGATTCGTGATTATGGGTTTCTATAATGGCTTCAGGCATTACCGGGACAGAGATATTATTTTCGCAACCCGGACATCACCGTGTCAGCCATGTTGTATCTTTTCATACAACAACAGACTAAAATTCCGGCGGTTTACTTAAGGCTCACTTCTTAGAGAACCCAGCCGTAAAGACAAATCAATTCAAATCACCAAAGCCCATAAAAGCTCACTCACTCTGCTCGCTGTTCCTTTAACAGATGTAGTCGAGACCATGCTTATGGGTATGAAAAGAGGAGGCTAAAAGAGACGAGAAAAAAAAAAAATAAAAGACTGTCTGTAGATTCTTTGCACTTTCGGTCTAGAGATAATCAAGCCAAGAATCCAAATTATTCATTGGCTCCCGATGATGTGACCACATATCAATCTCAAATCATCTCTTCCGCTTCGCTCCAGAGATAGTTCAAATGTCATAAGGAAAACCATCGCGCCATGCAATCATTTCCGCTTCGCCTCAATGATCGTTGATCGTCTACTCACACGTAAAAAAATGCTCAAACCTATAACCCTAAAATAATATCAAAATCATCAACCTCGCCAATCTCCAACAGAAACTCATGCACATCGTCCAGCGTGTTTTCACTAAAGAGCCCATTTTTAGTGGGCCGCAGTCCGTCTGCCTTTGCTTCCACCATACTTTGTCTTCTGCGCACCATGGGACGCTCCTCCTTTCTACGTCTACTGCTTTTCCGACGAGCTTTCCTGCCATCCACTCTTTTTGGCCCTTGCGACCGGAACGAAAACTTGCGAATGTTTTGAAGATGATGTTGCGGGTCGTAGTTGATGCCTTTGTTTCTAAACGCACTCAAAGGAACGTTTTTAGGATTCCCCGTTGTGAGAAATGCCCATTTCTCAGAGTTGTCGCCCTCGTCGCCCTGTTCAAACTCTGAAGTGTTGAGAAGCTCGTCCAAAGCAAGCGGCTGCTCTGGATGGAACTGCTGCATGTTTGACTTGTCTGACGGGTTACTCACCAGAAAGAGAGTGCGTGTGGAGAGTCCGTCAATGATTCCAAATGGTTTCGATTCCTCAGAGGTGGCCCACGTGCCCAGCACAGGGGGTCTTGGATCAATCTTGGAAAGAGACAACACTTCTTTTGCCCTTTTAGAACCAATTTTTTTAACAGACGATGTGGGCAACGAATCATCTTCGTCGGTAGAGTCTCCTTTCGAACCTTGAGGCTCTTCTTCCGATACCGGCTCGCTTTCCTCAGAGTAATGGTACCCGTCGTTGTGCGGACCTGTGTACGAGTTCTGACCGTTGAGTTCATCGTGCCGCTTAAGCGGACCCAAAATAAACCCGTCCTGCATCTTGGACTGCGGCTTGTCGAACGGATCATCCAGTAGAGAAAAGTCAACAGACTCTTCGTCGTCAAACCAATCCATCGAGTCTTCGTCCTCTTCAGAGTAGTTGGCAAGATCCCTTGTGAGAGCATTCTCCTCCTGCCGGAGAATAGAGTCGTCGGCTGAAGTTATCCCGGTATGCTCGTCGTCGCTCTGTCCGAAAGCCTTGAGCTCAAGTTCGTCGTTGTCGTTTTGCAAAGTGGCAATGAGCTTGGAGTCATCAAACTCATCGTCAGAGTTGAACTCATCTTCTGCAAAACGCGGAACATCCATAAAGAAATGGTCGTGGTACGAGGGCACAATCTCGCCGTCCTGGAAATGGATCCCATGAACAACCTCTCCAAGGTCTTCCTCTCCTAGTTTTTCACTTTTGGGAGGAACTTTTTCAACTAGATTTAAATCGTTTGCAATCTCTTTTCTTTGCTCCTTTCTTTCCTCTTTTCTTTTCAAATCTCTTTCAGAACCTCTTCTGTCTTCGTCACTCTCTTCGTCACTCTCGCTGTCCGAAAGCCCCGTCTTCATCATATTCTTTCTCTTCTCTATCGATCCCGGTGATCGCTTTGTATCTGACTCAACGGCATCAGTCTTGCCCGTCCGCTTAGCAGCCTTGATAGCTTTTGCTTTGCGTTCCGCAGTCAGCTTGACAAAGTCAATGTCGGAATCATCGGACGAAGATGAACTAGCCTGGTCTCCTGAACTGTCGTCAGAGGATGGACCCATAATAGCCTCGTACTCTACAGCACTATTCCAGCCTTCTATACTTTCATTTTCGCTGCTCGATTCAAATACAGGAGCAGAATAGAAATTATCTCCATCCTCACTCAGCCCAGAAAGCGAAGAGGAAGAATCATCATCGCTCACTAATGAAAATCGCCGTTTTGTCTCGTATAACCTTTTCGGAACCGCACTTTTGCCTAACCCTTTGCGAGCTCCTTTCTTTGTTGTTTTGCTCATTGTTTCCCTTTCTCGTATTACTCTAATACCAGATCTGCTCTTTTCCGGAGAACTTGCTCAAAATGAGAAAAACATGTCTATTTGCTGTGTCTTTTGAATGGTAAAAAAATGGCTCAATTAAGAGTGTGGGAGTACACTGGAGGACTGTGGCTTGTGAAGGGATTAGAAATTAAATCTAAAAATTTTAGAATTGGTAGATGCACGCCGTGCAAAAAATCCACTCACATTACTCAAAGTGGTTGTTCTCACTTTACAAGGGAAGGCTGTAAGGCGTTACTCTAATCGAATATCTGCTATAACGGTTTGCCAAATAAACCAAATGATTTATGGTCTCAAATCGGTAGACAAGTCTCTGTCGTACAATATGCATTGCATATTGCATCATAGCTGTAAGAGTGAGACAAGTTTCTCCGCATGTAATCAATGTACTTGGTCAGAGGAGAGAAATTCATAGTACACCTTTAAATCTTCTTCAATCTCCTCATTACGATCAAAAGTTCATCTTCTTGGAGCACAGATTGTTTTCCATAGACTCACAGCTCTGAAAGTGACTTTTTCACGCCCGCCTGCTCTAGGTTTCCCTCTAAAGTTGGGAATTGTTTCCAACCGGCGATCTCTTGAACCTATATTCCAAACCTCGGCGAGAATGGGTCAGACTATAATGGTTTATGTCCTTGGGATCTGGGTGGACGTGACTCATCCAAAGATTTTTTACTTGAATTTCAGAGCTGTTTTAAAATCTCCTATTCTTCCTTGAAGATTCAGCTTTATTTAGATCACAGCAATTGATGCCAGCTTGCAATAGAGTTTGTAAAACCATCGTTAAAGTACCTTACAGCTCTTTACGGGATCATAACGAATGTTTTTTCTTTATTCCTGTACCATTGTATCGGAAAGCCCATCTGAAATATAAGACAAGCTCAACTGAACAAACCTGCAGGATATCGCCGATAACCACATGACGAGGCATTCGGTCCTTTCATATGTCGTAATCACTCTCGCCATCTAAACTACTTGACCGAACAGTGGGCCAAGATCACTCTTCTCACTAAACCCAACTCTCAGTCTTCATTAAAATGTCAGATTTTATTCAACGGCGGTTCTAAATCAATTGATGAACAAACGCCAGGATTACTTATATGGTTTTAGATAGAAACTGGCAAAAGGTTCCGAAGAATTTGTCACGTTGATGGCAAGCAAAGAAATCATTCTGGAAAACAGAAGCTGAAAAATTCCTGAATTTTGTTTTCCGATGATCAATGAACGCTTTTCCAACTCCTGAGTGAAATTGCAATTTCGCTTCTTCATTATCTAAGAGAGCAACTTTTATGTAGCACTTTCAACGTCTCAACCATTGTGCTTAGATAACTGTATCTGAGGAGACTGACGCTTTGAGAATGAAAACATAATTACGAAGCGAACATACTGCATGGAAAAAAGGATAAAGTCCCGCGGGAGAAAGACAAAGGCAAAAGCGCGGTTCAGTAGGCTTGAATACCTTCTGACTCACCGCTAGACTATATTTATGATGGTCTCGATTAATGGACTTCTGTAACAAGACGCGGGTTGGATTCGTGGAATACATGGGGGTAAGATGTCCCGATGTGACGGGCAATAGTCAATCGGCTCAGTCTTAACTTATCTTTGTCGTCAAATACCAAGCATAATCTATGGGATACATATTATGGAAAAAGAATGTGGCCCAGAGCTGCAGCAGCGGTATTTTTAAAAACTGCGACTCAATTCTTGAAAACTAACAAAAAAAGAGGTCGTACCCGGATTCGAACCGGGGTTGTCCGGATCAAAACCGAAAGTGATAACCACTACACCATACAACCATTATAAAAGCGTCTACCGGGTAGTGATATAAGAGGCAGTGCAAAGATTGGCCTCTCGACCGTTTAGTTTAGCAGGGAAGGATTTTTTGTTTTTTGAAGGTGGGATAGATGTAAATGTTAGAGCTCGTGGGTTTCGATCTCTACATCACCTAATCACTTCTAGTCCTGGGAGGTTGATGCCCGCTTAATAATCGAAAGCTGAGCGGAAAGTTGAGAGAGTATGAGTCTCACCACTGTGTCCCGCATAGGGGTACGCTATGGCCCTCTATTTTAATTAGATTAATTCTCTTTTTCGTCAACAGACCTGGGCCTGAAGATCCAATGAGAGGCTGTATGTAATAAAAGTAATCGGAATCGATGACCTTTGCATTAGCGTAGAATATCAAGCGTGTATGAAAATAAGATCACTTCTTAACCTGCCATGCAGCGTATGTGTTTTAGTAGGCTAATGCAGACAGATGGGAAAGGGATACATTTCGTAGACGGATAGATTTTTTTTTTGCCTTTAAGGAATCATGTCCCGGAGAAAGCAAATATACCACCTTTTGGTATTAATCGTCACGTTGGGATTGAACTATGAAATAGAAGCTCATCTTATGCGTTCCAGGCCGGCATTCGGGATTATATCGTGCACCGTATACAAGCTTTTCCTCTTTTATTCTCATTTGAGTCAGCGGCATCTTTTATTAGGTCAGAACAAAGCGTTCACAATTTACATAATAGTGGGATGTAGAAACTCATTTTAAAATTGAAGTCAAAGTATGTCGTGCTCTAGATAACACTATCGCATTCCCACTAATCATCAAAGACCTTGATTTTACCGAAGGGAGGATCAACATATCTCTTTGTTCCCATCCCATCAGATATTTTGTCAATAGCCTGGCCGTCCGACGTTGATAGATCAATCAGTTTAAAGTTAGATTCGATACGAGAAGGTGTGATGGATTTGGGCAAAACAACCGTACCCCTCCAAACGGCCCAAGATATACAAATTTGGGCTGCGGAAGCGTTGTACTTTTCAGCCAGCTTCTTGATGGTTTCGTTCTCTAAGACGGGCCCACCTGCTGATCCCAGTGGTGAGTACGCTTCGAGAATCACTCCGTGAGCAGAGCAAAACTCTTTGAGCTTATCTTGAGGAAGCATTGGATGCAGCTCAACTTGATTGACAACAGGCTGTACGCTGCACTCTCTCAAAAGACGATCCATTCTCTGAATGGAAAAGTTGCACACCCCAATAGATTTGACTTTGTCTTTTGAGAGGTTCTCCATAGATTTCCAAGTGGTGAGATAGTCCCAGTCTTCCACTACATCTCTTGTTCCATCTGCCCTCATGGGGATGGGCATTGGAGATCCTTCGGGGTTCAAGAAGACAGGCCAGTGCATCAAATATAGATCTACGTAATCGAGTCCCAAATCATGCAAGCTGTTGTCTAACGCTGCTCCAACCTGGTGATGACAGGTTGCGCTCAACTTTGTTGTCACGAAAATCTCCGATCTGGGAATGCCGCTGTCTCTGATAGCCTTACCCACGTAGCTTTCGTTCCCATAATTGGCTGCACCGTCGATGTGGCGATAACCTGTCTTTAGCGCAGTCAGTACAGCATTATAGCCATCCTCTTCAGAGGCCCTCCATGTTCCCAGTCCGATGGCTGGAATCTCGATTCCGTTGTTCAAAGTGAAAGATTTCATTGTGGGATGAATTCCTGACAATTCCTAGAACAGCTTGATTACTTATAGGATAAGTAGTGCATAACTACTGCATAAACCGTGCATAAACGTGCATGAATTTGAATCCCTAAGAGGCAAGAAGCGAATTCGATTATACTCGGCAGGCTTTGTATGGTCACACCCGCCATCTCTTCATTCTCTTTACGTTCCTTCACATATCAATCTAAATCACAAATCGAGAGATCATCTCTTCCGCTTCCTTCAGAGATTCACGAGTAAAATATGCCTGCTCAGGCTACGTCAATTTTTAGGCCCATTGATTTGAACTGCTCTTTCGCCACTGACACGTTTTTGCAAGTTCGAACAATCATTAAAGACAGCTTTTACTCCTTTTAAGGGTTCCTCGTTCAACGCTCTCCATCACGGCGAAAAAAATTCAGTTTGAGTGCAAATCATCATTCCACGGACCATCAATGATTCTACGACGCATCGCAAGTGCTCGTCCCATTGTAAAGTTTTGCGGCCTCTCTGCTGGCGGAATAGCTGCTGGGTACTATATAGACAAAACCTACTTTGCCTCTGTCTCCTCAAGAACCCTGAGAACTGGGTATACGCTGGCACTGATAGCAGCAGACTACAAGCTCAATTTTGACGATAAACACGATATCGAGTCGCTCCACGAGCGGAACTCGCAGCGACTTTTCAATCTTTTTATAACGAACAAGGGACTGTTCATCAAGATGGGCCAGATTATAGCTATGCAGGGTTCTCTATTACCCAAGGCATTTCAGTTGCAATTTCGCCAACTGTTCGACAATGCTCCGCAAGACCAATGGGAAAGCGTAGATCGTGTTTTGCAAGAAGAGCTGGGTCAGGATTATATGTACAAGTATTTCTCATCAATCGATAGAGACCCTATAGCGAGTGCAAGTATAGCTCAGGTACATCGCGCTGTTCTCAATACAGGAGAACAAGTTGTTTTGAAAGTTCAACATGAAGCGATCAGTAAGCAGATCGATGCCGACCTGGCTGCTTATAGAATGAGCATGCGATTCTACCAATGGGCCTTCAGCATTCCATTCAGCTTTGTCACAGGCTACGTCTCTTCGCAAATGAAGCAGGAAGTTGATTTTGTGCATGAAGCAGAAAACGCAAAAGTGCTTTGTGGACTGATTGAGAATGATCCATACTTCTCTCACAGAATGTACGTACCAAAAGTTTATAAAGATATGACAACAAAGAGGCTGCTAGTTAACGAGTGGATAGAGGGCACCTCTCTCGTTGACCCTGACAATGTTGTCAAGCAGGGCTTTAGCTTGAAGGAGATAATGTATAACATCACCTTGTGCTACGCGCGACAGGTATTTCGGTGGGGGGTTGTTCACTGCGATCCTCACCCGGGAAACTTTCTGGTGCGCAAAGTAGGCAGAGACACCCAGGTTGTTGTTTTGGACCACGGTCTGTATGTCACTTACGGTGACCCTTTCAAGCGGGACTATGCCACACTGTGGAAGTCCATCATGGAGCTTAACACAGGCAAGGTGAAGGAGATTTGTCGGTCTTGGGGGGTCATGTCGGACGATTTATTTGCTAGTTTCACGGTTTTAAACCCCAAATTTATGCGGTCACGTGACGCGGCAGAAAGATCTGAAAAGATGAGCTCTATGCCCGATTTTGAGAAGCAAAAAGTTATCAAAGACAAACTTGTTAATTTTTTCAACAACACTGACAAGTTCCCGCTTCAGCTGGTATTTCTCAGTCGAAGCATGCGGATGATACAGACTTTGAACCAGAGATTTCGTTCGCCTGTTAATAGGATGGACTTGCTGGCGGGTGAGGCGGTTCGCTCACTGCGTACATCATCCCCGCCTTTTCAAGTGACATCATTATTGAGTGGCTCGTACTGGAAAGTTCTAGCGAGCGGTATGTTTCGGCTCGCCATATATCAGCTTGCCAGGGTACTATCTATAGCGTTCTTCTACTCTTTGAAGCTTAAGCAAGTGGTGGAGGAGTTCTGGGGAGTACCGTCTCATGGGCCAGAGGATGTGATAGAGGATCACATGATTGATACGATGAAGAGCTTTGGTCTTGAGGTGAACAAGGGGGACGTTTTTAGTGGGTAGAATGTGTGCTTATTCTGGTTTTAGCGAAATCTAGCGAGATTATTGTTTTCGCAAGACGAATCTGGCACTGGTGGAGTTGTATGCTTTTGTATATAATCCTTTAAATAGAGACACGGCATGGTTGTTCTGAGACTACCAATTTCGATTGATTATAAACGAGCATTTCTTCTAATTTTGTAAATGAACTTATTGTTTTGATAATTCAATCAATGCAAAAACAATCCATGTTTCTGCATGATTTCATGCAACTATTACTCTATACTGCTCCTCAGGTAAACCTTCGTCGCAAATATGTAGTGTCCTGATCAAATTGAAAAAAAAATATCTAGGACATGGATCTCAGAACAACGTTTAAACACTCCGATATCCTGCCCTTTTATGTTGGAGGGTGCTCTGCATCCTTCTCCAAAGATGGCACAATACTGGCAACGGCCGTGCTGGAAGATATAGTGATTACGAATGCCCTCACGAACGAGGTGATCCACCAGTTGGAAGGTGACGGAGAGGTTGTCACCACTTTACAGTTGACTCCAGATGGCAGATTTCTCGGTATAGTGTCGCAATCACAACAGTTGAGGATTTTCAACGTTGAAGAATCTCGTTTTGAAAAGTCTTTCAAGCTCAGCTCTCCAAGTTACATATCATCGGCAGACCCATCATCCACCCTTTTTGCATTTGGTGCTTCGGACGGTTCAGTTACTGTTTTCGACATTGAAAACGGCTACATCACTCACTCTTTCAAAGGACATGGGGCCACAGTGTGCTCACTAGACTTTTACGGTCGGTCTGGATCTTCCAAATGGCTACTGGCTTCAGGAGACACTATGGGATCGGCCAGAGTATGGGACCTGGTGAAACGGAAATGCATCCACACCATGAGAGAACACACGGCGGCCGTGAGAGGAGTTGGATTCTCGCAGGATGGGTCACTCCTTGTCACTGCGGGACGAGACAACGTTGCCATATTATGGAACGCCTCTAATTGGAAGCCCTCCAAGACGTGGAGTGTGAAGCACCAAGTTGAAAGTGCAGGGTTCGTTACGTTGGAAGAGTCAGAATACATATTCACGGCAGGAGGAGACTGCGTGATGAAAGTGTGGGATTTCAAAACAGACGCTTTAGCGGCATCTACTCGTGCTCCTTTGAAAACTTCTGAGGAACTGCTCATAATTGATGTGATAGTTAAAGAGACTTCTGTAGCTCTTGTATTGTCTGATCAAACGATATGCGATGTCGCGCTAACAAAAAATCTGCCGGTTATACGCACTTTGGCAGGAAACCACGGTACCATTGCCGATATAAGGTACTGCAACGACAAACTGGTGTTGGCCACAAACAGTCCGTCGTTGCGGGTGGTGGATATGAAGCACAAGTTGGAGATGGATGTGTACGAGTCGCACAGAGACTTGCTCAATTGCGTAGATGTCAACGGGGACTGGATCGCTACGGGTTCCAAAGACAACGATGCTCGGTTGTGGCGAATGGACGAGTCTGGCAAATTGCACTGCGTGGCTGTGTTCACGGGTCACGCTGGGTCTGTAACTGGTGTGGCACTTCCCAAAACACCTATAGAGAGTGTACCTCGGTTTCTTTTAACTGTGAGTTCGGATTTGACTGTAAAGAAATGGCGTGTGCCTAAACTGGAATCTGCCGCTGACCCGCTCGTGGTGAAAACATCAGAGTACACCAGACGTGCTCACGACAAGGACATAAATGGGCTGGACGTTTCACCCAACGACCAGATGTTTGCCACGTGCAGCTACGACAAGACCGGGAAGGTGTGGGACCTTCAAAGCGGAGAGACACTTGGTGTCTTGAAGGGTCACAGAAGAGGACTATGGGACATCAGATTCTGCGCATACGACAAACTCGTGGCTACAGGGTCAGGAGATAAAACCGCCAAAGTCTGGTCTTTGGAGGATTTCACTTGCAAAAAGACTTTTGAAGGACACACAAATGCCATACAAAGAGTCTTTTTCATTAACAAGCAACGCCAGATCCTCACGGCTGGCGCAGACGGGCTGGTGAAAGTTTGGGACAACTCAACGGCCGAGTGTGTAAAGACTCTTGATAACCACGATAACAGGATCTGGGCCATGTGTCTCAAGGACGATGGGTTGGAGTTTATCACAGCAGACGCAGACGGTGCCATAACCATGTGGCAGGACAACACAGAGGAGACTCTGGCTTTGGAGATGGAGAAGAATAAGGAAAAAGTTGAGCAGGAACAGTCCTTACAAAACTACATTAATAAGGGAGATTTTGTGAATGGGTTCCTTTTGGCATTGAAACTGGACCACCCGATGCGTCTTTACAAAGTGATTAATTCTTGCATTTCTGCCAATAAAGACCCACTCTCAAGCGTGGGATCGCTTCAGTTGGAGGATTGCATCGCCGAATTGGCTGACGACCAGATAATGGTGCTCATGAAGAGACTACGTGACTGGAACACCAACGGACGATATTTCGAGATCGCCCATAGGGTTCTTAAGGTGATACTCACCCGGATAGATATAGAGAAGCTGGCTGAGGTGAAGGGTCTGATGAAGGTTGTGGATACCATGATTCCTTACAGCGAGAGACACTACACCAGGATTGATGATCTTGTCGAGCAGAGCTATGTCTTGGACTATGTTGTCGAGGAAATGGACAAATTGGTTGTTTGAGTGATGAGGGTGAGAGACCCTCGAGGAGGTTTTGTGCATTTATAGAGGTATTTCAACTCAAACGATAAAGTATGCAAAGACTCGATTAGTAGCGACACGCGCCAACGTCAGGGATCTTATTCTGATTAGTAGCGGAAATCTACTCAACTCAAAAGTGTCCATGTTGCATATATATTCCCAGTATCCCACTATCGTAAAGGACTGTCTTTGTGCTCTTTTAATCGAAGGGCTTGAAAGGTGTTAAAGATTCTAAAAAGCCTACCAATCAACGCTCAGCGGCATCTTTTGGTTTGAAGAGTATGCATGCTCAACTTCAAACAGTATGTAAGGTGAGCGATAAGTCTATGTGGGGTACTCTCAAAAGTGTTTTTTTTTCTACCTTTGAAAGAAAGTGGTTTTTGTTACCTGGCATCTGCTGTGAATTCTCTCATCTCATTTTCTGCTATTCTCTATAACTCTTTAATTACAGTCCAACTTTTGATTTTAAGGTGCGTTTGAATTTGTTTAAAATTATTTCTTCTCGGAATTGCATTTAAACTATTCAAAGAATTCAACACTTTACAGTCTGCTGAAAAATTTAATTTACATGGAGATCTCCTCACTATTGAAGAGAGCTCTGCTTTCACTATGTAGGATAAACCTGCTCATCACCTTTCTTGCAGTGCCAGATTGTTTCATCCTATTGATGCTCACAGAGACTATTCTCAGTGCGGTTGAATCTGATTGTGGAGCGATCCAAAAGATGCATCGGCTCATTGGCTTCAAGAATATTGCTCTTCTACAATGACTGGACTAGCCAATGACGGCTTTTGATTTCTGACAGTGAGGTGTTATTTTCGAATAGAGCCTTTCTTTCATCTCTATTGTGTGGGGGTTTATAGTGATGTAAACAACCAACAAACAGAAAAATTTCGTAAAATATAACTGAAAGCACACAAGTGGGACACTATGAGGAGAATGAGTATATGCTACCATAAATGAATGCCGGCCGGGAACACATAGGCCCCTATTTATATTCCATTCTGTCATTACGTGTCAATAGATGCCAAGAGATGAATATGCGTGTATATCTGAACTGTCTCACAGACAGAGATTGAACATTTTGCCTAGCCTATGTATAGGTGGATAATCACTATTACCTTGTGAAAAGGTTGCCCCACCGAAGAGTTTTCTTGAAATTAGTCTCGTATTTTCCAAGTCTCGGAGTCCGCTGTGAGAGTAAATTTAAATGTATTTGGTCAAACTATAATTCTTTCAAAGATTTCAGTCAACCACATTTTAAAAGCTTTGTGCATAGTGTCTCAGAACAGGTTAAGGTATTATCGTCACCAGAGGATGCAAGGTACGGCGCACCGGAAATCACGTATGCAGTATCCGCGATTACGTAGTAGTGAATCCGGAGAAGGCCGGAAATGGTAAAGTAGATAGTTTAAGGAAGACAAGACTAGTGGTCCGACCCGAATCAAATCACAAATTAAAAAAAGGATCAATCAATACTTTCTTTATGGTGGTAAGCTTTCGATACTTTCCTTTATCAGTAATTCAAAACCCTTTTCAGCCTGAGCTGAGTTAGGTTGCAGAAGACAAGTTATACAGACTGCAAATTTGTTTTTTCGTCAACTTTTACCATGGTCGACTTTAAAAAACAAGAGAGCTTTATCTCTGCCCCATCAATCAAAGTTCGACTAGGTAATCAACTTGAACAAGCTATTGATATAAAAGAGACTGTCCATCAGGTTCAAGCCATTTACAACAAAATGAGGAATCACGGGTCAGTAACTAGAATACAATGAATAAAGAGTAAAGCTTGAAATTGATTTAGACACCTCTTCTTCGACGTGAAAGTCCAAGATCATCTCTTCTGCTTCGCTTCAGAGATGCTATGAACTAAATCTCAATTAAGGTTCAATTGTTCTGGCCAGTTTCAATACCGCAGATCAATAGGCTGATCCTTCCGTGTAGGAGCAGACGTGTTTTGCCCTGAATTCTACCACTATCACATGCAAATAAACAGAACAAATTTAAAAACCTAAATCAGATATTGCTGGCTTCTGACGGGAAGAGTTGCAATTTTAGCACGGGTTTCGAGCCTGCGTCCTTTGCTGCAGCCTCATGCACATCCATGCACATTTATATTGCTACGTTGCGCGCATCGGGACGCTGTTGATCAGCAGAAGAAACCATCCATCTCGAAAGGGTCCACAGTTAATCCCAATCTGACTATGCTAGTGTCTTCTCAAACAAATAATCCTTTGAGAAATTTCTCTGTAGGTAATGCAGGCGGATGCATGCGTTATTTTACGGTAATTTTGAACTCTATTTTATGCCACGCATATCAGTACGTCATTAGAAATTTCGAGAATCGCACGATAACTACAAGCGCCAAGTATAAATACTAGCGTGGATCCCTGAAACTTCTAGAACAACAAAATGGCTTTCGACAATATTTCAACTTCTCCTACACAAAAGGATGCTGCGCCCCCATCCCCTACACAGGCTGCCGCCCCACCATCCCCTAAAGCTTCTGCGCCTATCAAGTCTCGCCCGTCGTTTCTCAATAACGACGGTATCGATGAGATGCAGCCAACGAGAAGAAAGCGTGTATCTTCAATCTCTCTTTCAGATCAATGGGCTGGCGGGCTGAGCATGACACCGTCTTCTGCGAACCTGAAACACAGTGGTTCTAGGAAATCCATCTCAGGATCTAGACGAGGCTCTCAAATGGTTAGGTATAAAAAAACGGTTGTCGACCATGCCAGAGTGGCCTCGTACGCTTTTGCGTTCGACATTGACGGAGTCATTTTGAGAGGCCCCAATATCATTCCTCAAGCTAAGGAAGCGATCAAATTGTTGAATGGACATAACAAGTACAATATCACTGTTCCGTACATTTTTGTCACCAACGGTGGTGGTAGAGACGAAAGTGCTAGAGCCGCAGAACTTTCTCAGAAATTGGATACTGAAGTGACCAAGGAGCAGGTAATCCAGGGCCACACTCCAATGAGAGATTTGGTTGATATCTATAACAATGTCTTGGTAGTTGGCGGTGTTGGTGACAAATGCCGTAAAGTTGCCGAGAGTTATGGTTTCAAAAACGTTTACATCCCGTTGGACGTTATGAAATGGGACCCAAGTGTGTCCCCCTACCACACTTTAACACCGGAGGAAGAGGCAGTTGCCAAAGATGTGGACTTTAGCAAGACCAAAATTGACGGAATTTTGGTTTTCGCCGACTCAAGAGACTGGGCCGCGGACCAGCAAATCATCTTGGAGTTGCTCATGTCCAAGGGCGGCTACATGGGAACTCGTAGTGAGACTTTTGACGAAGGTCCAGGTATATATTTTGCCCACTCTGATTTCATCTGGGCAACTAACTACAAGCTCTCAAGATACGGAATGGGAGCGTTGCAGGTTTCTATCGCTGCCCTTTTCCAAGAGAGTACTGGCAAGGAGCTTAAAGTGACCCGTTTTGGCAAACCACAAAGAGGTACCTTCCAATTTGCTACTAAAGTTTTATCCAGCTGGAGAAAAGACGTTCTGGATGAACACGTTAGTCAGTTTGATGCCACCATAGCTGAAGACGATGAGGACCAGCCGGATTTGTCCGAGAAGCCGTCTGCCGCTCCAGGAGGGTTTGGCAGTGATAGCGAATCTGAGGAGGAGTCTGACGACGAGGGATTGACTGTTCAGAAACTGTCTCAATTAACGCTCGACCTTCCTCCTGCTTCTACGGTGTATTTTGTTGGAGACACCCCTGAGTCTGATATCCGTTTTGCCAACTCTCACGACGACTCGTGGTACTCCATTTTGGTCAAGACGGGTGTTTACCAGGGTGGATCTATTCCCAAGTACACGCCCAAACATACCTGCGAGGATGTGCTTGAAGCTGTAAAGTTTGGTATAGAAAGAGAGCAGCAGTTAGAACTCAAGGAGTGGAATGCCTCTGCCTTAGATGCTCCTTCACAACACGGAGAAGTTTCAGTCCCTGTCACTTTGGAGGAGAAAGCAGAGATTCCTCCCCCTCCAACCAACGAAAAGCCATCCTTTTCGCTCTAGATAATGAATAATGAGAGTGTAAAATTTATGTACATCTAACCTATTTGTTCTTTTCTGTCTCTTCAGCTTCCTCCCGTCTCATCTCGTCGTCGAATACTTTGGCATAAAATGTTCGATAACTCAGCTGGAGAAGAAGACAGCAAGCTGCCAAGTTTGCGAAAAACCCACCGTACAGTTTAAAGGCGGCCTTAGGGTGGATGGCTTCATCTCCTACGAATTGACTAAAGATCCACACATAGTGGTAGAGCAAGAGTCCTATGGCAGCCATCACAGTGGTCATGAAAATGACCTCATTGATAATACTCTCCTTTGTGGTTAGTCTCACAGGGGGATCTCCATTGGAAGGGAGCTTGGCCAGCTTGGTGTTGGTTATTGGGGTAGTTTCCATGTCTCCCGAATGATAAGACTTCGAGTCGGCGTGGGGTGATTTTGTGGGTTACCTTTTGCTTTCATGATTTTGATCTGGCTTTGAACCAGGCAAACTTTCATAGAAAACCTTAAAAAAACTTCTTTTCTGTTTGAAGAAGGAAATTGGACCATTTTACAGAGCATTGGCTGGCAACTTATATGTCTTTGCCTCGAAAGAAAGGTCTACTTTCGCTTGAGTCCATCGGCAAGAAAGAGTAATTTTGATTATAATAGTACAAAGCAGTCAAAAAGGTTCAAGGAAGGAGCGGTCGAACTTGAGGCACACTTCACGGTCAAGTGAGGCTGGCATAGACGAGGGATTATGACTGTCAAACAAGAACATAGGTTCAAGTGATGTTGACAATATGTAGTATTCCCCTAGTTTTTTATAGAAAGTGAAGAACTCAACGGAGGGCCACAGCTGGAGTAACTATGGTTCTCTTCAGGTGGGCAAAAGCCTCGCCATTCAACAAGTGACGCACATGGATGGATTTTCAGAATTGTGCTGTCCAATTTTACTATTTTGGCAGCGACGTGAAAGGTCCTTGCAATTTGGGAATAAAGACTCTGTCGTGACCTAGTTTGACGTGAATAAACATCGATTGTATAGAAGATGTGGAATCCGTGGCACCGATAAATGACCCTGCTTTGATCTTTCAATCCCCCAGAGCCGTACTTCATTGACTTCAAGCATTCGATAATGGTGCTCGTTTGAAAAAAGATCATTTCAACGACGCTGCTATAAGGATTGATTACTTAGTTTTTACATAGAAACCACTCACCTCACCACAAATTGATACTGAGAATACCTCCGAAGCGAAGCTTGCTAATATTGAGTTTTTGATTTCAATACCTTCTAGACTGATCAGTAAGCTATAGGTTCTATGCATTTTTGTTTTCCGCATTGATTTTAAGTTTAGGTGGGTGACATTAACAGGTGGGAGGTTTGGCCGGGCCGGCATACCAGAGGGGCACAAGGCACAGGAAACGAGGGCACAGAAACGACATGAAACGGCACAGAACACTCTTTGAGCTGCCACTCCCCTGATAAGTGACAGCGAATCTGCTCAAACAAAGCAGCATTTGTGCGCCATTCGGCAAGATATAAAGACTTGTCAGAAAAAAAATGTGTAGCTACACCTGCGGAAATAATACATCGTTCCTATCGAAACCACCCTAGAGAAATAGAATGCCCATTTAGCAACATGCATTAGAATCGTTCATTCGTGCTATATACTTTGTATTTCGTTACATGGACTTACACCATTAGGCGACCGAAAGCCTCACTCATGTTACTGAAAACAACAAACTTTTGCTCGTCATTATACAAACACAGGAACAAAAGCCTGGAGATCTCCAAAACCCTTTTCGGTAAATCATACTGCGTCAGCTCGTTAGTAACCCTTTGAAGAGCCTCCTGGGACTCGATTCGGCAGTTCAACATTTCAGGCACGGAAGTTGCACCTTGAAACTGAGGAGCATCATTGTGTAAAAACTCATTTGAGGGCATTGTGGACGTCAAGATATTAGGAAAAGATCCATAACAGTTATACTTCAGCTTGAGGAAAACTTCAAGATTCATCATCACCCGGAAGATGGACCTATAGTGGTCGAGGTACATCTTCCATATCTGGTACTTGGATTCTGTGGAGGCGACATTGAAGTCGGAGTGTAAGAACGCTCCAAAGCCAAAATGAGAAACTTTCTCAAAGTTCCCGGCAGCGGCAAAGTTGTTTTCAAAGTTGTGGGTAAACTTGACCAAAAACAAGAAAATATCAAATAAAGCCTGCAAGTGCAGAGAAATCTTGGAGGAAAAGCCATCTATATCGATCAATCCAAATGAGTAGTCTTGAATGGGGGCAAGTTCGTTTGCGGCTCCTTGTTTCAGGTGATCAAGATGATTCCGCTGGAAGAAAACCATCCTAAGGCCTTCAAGAGAGGTGGAAGCCAATCGACATAACTTGAAAGAAATCTTTTCGTTAAAGTAAACGTGTGGTTCAAGAGAGATGTGTTTATCAAAAAGACTTTTCATCTCGTCCCATTTCTTAAGCCAAAAGTTCTCTTTCAACTTGTGAAACTCAAAAAGAGGCTCGTTTTTCAGTAACAGATGCACATTCATCAGTCGAGAATCCGAAACCAGCGGACTGTCTGACTTACCGAGCTTTTGCCATTCTTGAATGGGCACCAGATGATGAGCTCTTTGGAAAATTTTCAGACATCCAGAATTGTGGCTGTCACAATTCTTTGAATAGTACTGAAATTGATGTAAGCCGTACTGCAAACAGACGAGCGCATAGTTGGAGAATCTATTTTGCTTGAAAAGAGTTTTTTCTCCAACAAAGTCGTTTAGTGCATCGATAAACGACACCGATTCGTCTTTCCCGCCGCAATCCCAAACCATATCAGAACACGGCAGATTGATCAGCATATCGTCAATTTTCAACGAGGGGACAATGTTGTAAAG
>JAJLWQ010000069.1:0-43181 GCA_030570875.1 Citeromyces matritensis
AAAATCGCTAGAGGTCGTAAACCGTACTTGCATGAATCTCGTCATAAACATGCCATGAGAAGGCCCAGGGGTCAGGGAGGCAGGTTCCTCACTGCTGCTGAGATTGCAGAAAGAGAACAGGCAAAACAGAGTGAGAAATGCGATTCTTTGGAAGAAAAAGGATCGAGTAATGATGATAATAGTACGAGTAATGTTTCAAGTGGTTCCACCGCTAATTCCTCTCCAGCCTTGACGAATCCGGTAAGAAAGTCCACCGCGTTTGTTTCAACGGGTACAGAACTGGATTTGTCGCAGTTTACCAATCTTGCTGCCCATTCCCAGCCTATGGATGAACTGGCTAGTCTTGAGGGGTTGGGTGCGTAGCGAACCAACGAACAAATCAACGAGCGAAGCGAGTTGTGAGTGAGTGAGTGATTTCGCTTATGGGTTGATGGGTTGCAGTGTATGCGGTGTATGCGGTTCATTGCATTGACCGGAGAGGGCAAATCGTCACATTAAAAGTGACTCTACCGGAATAACCATGATCTAGGCGGTTCTATTCCGACAGTATGATCAAGGTACGAGAGAAACGAGTGGAGAACTTTCCATGTATAAGGACATAAATTATTAAAAGTATAAGATATTCTGATTCTCTGAGAGTGGTACTTCAGGTTAAGTAGCATCTTCTCCTGTGGAGCAGCCGGATGATGATGATCTTTGGCCATTGTTAACAGGTTGTACATTAAACATATTCGAGGATTTAGCTCCTTTATGGTGACAAAGCGTAAGGTGAGAAGCTACAGCAAAAAAGCATATGTAAGGATGTGTCTGTCACGCAGATTGTGCGCAACAATTTGTGACGCATCCAACCACCTTCTCCTAAGGGTATGTGCGTAATGGTGACCATTCATTTTTGCGAAAATGATTCAAATCAACTATCGATACTAAATTTCGTAATTACTTTTGCCTGTTCTTTTTTTCAATTTTGAATTTTGTTCTACAGGTTTGATCAACAGAGATTTTCTGTTGGCCACCTAGACTTGGAAAGGCTATTAATGATTATTTTTTGTGTTCACTCGAGAGCAGATATTCAATCTGGAAGAGCTCAAGATGCCACACGCAGATGTATACTTTAAGGAACAATTGTAGCAGGTACAGAAATCCTGTCTGTGGGTATCATATCATGCTGGATAGGAAGTGAAAGACAGGCGTTTTCGAAGAGTACATTCTATCTTCTTTTTCAATGCCGCCGTTGCACCTTACCCGCTTTTATGTAGTAGCTACTGTATACAGTCCTACGGAGAGAGTTTGATTCGAGATCAGTCGGAGCATATCATATGAGATGATCGCCGCATCAGTCTATGCGATTGGCCGCATATGTTAGTAACAGGGGGATACATAAGAGTATTGAGAATACTTTCCCAGAAGGGCCTCATTGCGGTTACGTGAATTTCTCTTTCCTTGACTTTGTCTTATATAAACCAATTTTTGAGATTTTTATGTCAACTAGATCACAAAAACAGTCATCAAAATGATGCTACAGGGAACAAAATATTAACTAGCCGAATCTATTTCCGCCTCTTTATTTTATTATGCTGTGTGTGAAGGCTTGACCCGTCGACTCTTTCAATACTCTCAGCGCCTCCCTACACCACTCTATTGACAGAAATAATTTCCGGAGATCATCTCTTCTGCTTTGCCTCAGAGATTCATAATCAACATGCTCAGACGAATACACCAGGGAAACCACAGGCTGATATCAAGATCATCTCTTCCGCTTCGCTGCAGAGAAAATCGCTTCAGAGACACTCGGAGAAACATATCACTCGACTCGAACCTTCAAACGCTTCTCTCCAAACAACCCCACCACCAAGTCGTCGTGATTGGAGCTGGCCATGCTGGTATAGAGGCAGCTACAGGCTCTGCGAGAAGTGGAGTGGAAACCACGCTTATCACGCCTGATCTATCGAAAATAGGAACATGCTCATGTAACCCGTCCATGGGGGGAGTTGGAAAGGGAACTCTGCTAAGAGAAGTTGATGCGCTTGACGGTGTGGCTCCTAAAGTGGTGGACAAGGCGGGTATTCAGTTCAAGGTTCTCAATAGGTCGAGGGGCCCTGCAGTTTGGGGTCCAAGAGCTCAAATCGACCGAAAAATTTACTTGAGCGAGATGCAAAAAGAGCTTACTGATTACCCGAACCTCAAGTTAATGGAGGCCAAAGTGGAGGATCTCATAATAGAACGCAACCAAGGTCTGGATGCCAGTGGGAGGGTTTACGGAAAAGTGAGAGGAGTGGTTCTAAGTTCAGGAGTGGTTTTGAAAACGGATGCCGTAATTATAACAACAGGAACCTTTTTGGGTGGTGAGATTCACATAGGTTTAAAATGCACACCAGCAGGGAGAATCGGCGAGTGTGCCACGTATGGACTGAGTAAGACTCTTAATGATGCTGGGTTCCGTTTGGGAAGACTGAAAACTGGCACTCCTCCAAGACTATCATCGAAAACGATAAACTATTCCAATTTGCAAGAGCAGTTGGGTGACGAACCACCTCAGCCAATGTCGTACATGAACGACAAAGTGAGCATTGAAACCCAGCTCTCTTGTCATCTAACCACAACGTCTCCGGAAATGCATGAGCTGATCCGCAAGAATCTAGACCAGTCGATCCATATCCGGGAAACGGTCAAAGGTCCGCGCTACTGTCCTTCCATCGAATCCAAAGTGATTAGGTTCTCGGACAAGCCACAGCACTCGGTATGGCTGGAACCGGAGGGACTCGACACAGATGTGGTTTACCCCAACGGGATCAGCTGCACCATGCCCGAGGAGATTCAGCTCGCCATGGTTCGTTTGATTCCAGGACTGGAGAGCGTAAATATGCTTCAGCCGGGCTACGGAGTGGAGTACGACTATGTCGACCCGCGAGAGCTAACGCAGACTTTGCAGACAAAGCTTGTGGAGGGGCTTTTTTTGGCCGGTCAGATCAACGGAACGACCGGGTACGAAGAAGCTGCTGCTCAGGGTTGTATTGCAGGGATTAACGCTGGTCTTTACGTTCAAGAGAAAAAACCGCTTCTCATTGGAAGAAGCGACGGTTACGTTGGCGTTCTGATTGACGATCTCATCACAAAGGGTGTAGAGGAACCGTATAGGATGTTCACCTCCCGATCCGAGTTTCGTGTATCTGTACGCAGCGACAATGCCGATGTTCGTCTGACTGCAATGGGTAGAGAGGCTGGTGTTGTTGGTGATGAGAGGTGGAAACATTTCTCTGAGGAACTAAACCACCTAAACGAGTTGAGACAAGCGCTAATGGAGTTCAAGCTAGGAACGCATAAGTGGGTCGAACTGTTAGGCACGGTCATCAGCCCAGACAACAAGCCCAAGTCTGCGTACGACATGCTGAGATACTCTGGGGTTGATATGAGTGTTTTGGCTCAGCGTATCCCGCAGCTGTACGATTTTGATGCTGTTTCATCCCGCGTGCTTCAAAAACTCAGTGTAGAGGGTGTGTATGGTGGCCATCTCAAGAAGGAGCAAGGGTACATCAAGGCTTTCAAAGCTGACGAGGACCTTGTTCTGCCGCCGAAACTTGTATATAGCACACTTTCCACTTTGAGCTCTGAAGTTTTGAATCTTCTCAATACAGTGCAGCCCAAGACGATCGGGCAGGCAAGAAGGATTCAGGGCATTACTCCTGCTGCCATCTGGGAGCTGTACCGTCTGGCTAAAAGTCGGAGAGGTGCGGGTGTTAGGCATGGAGGCGATGAGTTGATTGAAGAAAAAGTGGTGAGGGATTATCTTTGAAGCGAAGTGGTGAGGGATTATCTCTGAAGCGAAGCGGAAGAGATGATCTGACTGCAGTTGGTAGAGAAGGCTGGTGTTGTTGGTGATGAATATGATTTGTGGCCGATTTCGTCACAGATTTCCTATTCATTTGCTATGTGATCGATAATATTCAGTCGGTTGAGGCCTCGATACTGGAAAATTGATGTATGATAATGAAGAAGAAATAATGCATAGTAGTCGAGGTACTTCGATAAGTTGAAAGTATTTAAAAGTAAAAGTTTGAATAACCCTATGAGACCATGATAGCATATTAACGTATCCAGATCTGGTCTAAATCAGTAGAGAGCTCTTGAGCACTTGGCCTTCTAGGGCTTGGGAATCTTCCATCACAGTTCCGTGGTTGCCTCTGTGTGATGAAGCAGGCAGCCTTAAGTATTGGAAGATTAGTCAAGTTGATTCTTTCAAATGAATCAGATTGTTAAAAGGGAGAGACCCGTCCTGTTCACTCGTCTCGATTTCATCCTTTGTTTTTGGATTGTCTTGAGAGTATAGCACCTTTGAGCAGTCTGATTTGGAATGCCCTACGGCTTAAGGGGCATGGTAATTCCTTGATTCGCCCTGCGATCAACAAGGATTGTTTCAAGGTCAGAGTTTGATGTTTTATGGCACCCCAGAAGAAAAGAGTAGTATCTGTCATCATAGTTTATGCCGACGTCGAGCTATGACGTGTTCATTATAAGAACACTGGCGAAAGGGCCAAATTTTCAGCAAAAGCTACATCTTTAGATATACTTGTCTCACTAGTTTCACATCCCTCAGATAGCTAATGGCCATCAAGAAATTCTCTCCTTCTTTCATCAAGATACCTAAAATGCATATACATTCCATTGATGCTCTACATATCAGAGGTGACAAGTGTCTTCTAGTTGAATGGAACGTTTTAGTGTTGACCTGGTGCTACTGACCGTAATGCTCACATTATGCGCCTTCAAAAATAAAATAGAGTGTTCTCTTTGAGTGATAAGGCCAAAGAATCACAAGAGTGTTGAATAGAGTTTTGCAAGCCACTTAGACAAAGATGTTCTCTTCCAGAGGTTGTCAAAGTTTGAAAAGGCTGCCTAGATGAGTGTTTGGGATGTTCGCCACTTTTGTTCAATCAAGACATGATGATTCCATTTTAAATCAGCTTAAGCTATGAGGTGAAAAGTTACGCAATGGACCAATACAGTCAATAAATATCCAAAAGGTTTCTCAAACTTCGAAGAATGCATGTTTTTGAAATCCGGAAATGAAGCCAAAGTGACTGAAAGACTATTCAAACAATGGTTTAGCAAAATTCGGAATTGTGGTATTGATATTTCTCAAAACGAGCCTCTCTATTGTCCACTAAATCTTCTACACAATCCAGCAGAGTGGTGCTCTTGGGTCGAAGATAAGCCGAACCCATGTCAGAGAAACTTCTACTTGAACTGTTTCTGAGGATTGATGTACTCAACGCGATATACAACCTTGAGAATTTAGACGACATTCACGGTATGGTCGCAAATGGAACTGTGAGCGATGAGCTGACCATGTTAATGGTTGAGCGCGATCTCACAATCATGGGCCTTCCCCAAGCAGTGATTTTGTTATTGAGAGTACCGGCGTGGATGTCAAGATTGTTGGTTAGACTGGAAATCACCCGAATCTGATAAATGGCGCAAGCAGGAACTCACTTTGAAAGAAGGTGGATTTCAGAGAATCAACTGCATCTGTCATTTGAGGTGACTAAGGCAGACATAGTTTTACAGCTTCTGCGTATGCGCGCTTCTTTCCCTGTTGATGGCACTTACAATCGAACACTGCTGGCTTGAGGCAGAATGCGAGATCCCTCAATCTATTTCATTCCCACGGCAATGGTTTCAGAAAATTATAGGTCATTGCTCATCCAAGCAATGTCTCTTTAGTAGCGGCTTTCATACAGAGATGAAACCTCAGGTCGGACCGTCCAACAATTTGAGGTGGCGCCATAGAATCCCTGGTCAAATTGAATGCTATAAAAAAATTGACTCCAAACTCACTCTAGGAAGGCATACTAGTATTTCCATTACCAATAGAGTGGCTTATCTTCTTCGCCGAAATTATCACTGTATTTAGTATATCCTCGCATTCAAACAAGATCTCAAAAAGCTACAATAAGTGAAGAATTCAAGAAGCGCTAAGGATGCTTCCAAGGCCTTTACACGTCACATTTCAAAACAAAAGGGGCACTTTTCTCCCCCATATTAATCAAGATCATCTCTTCCGCTTCGCTTCAGATATTGAGTGCATTTGGAAACTATTGAGATGCCTGATACGGTGAGTCAAAACACGCTCTTCAATCCTAACAAAAGCCCATAAACGAACCAAGAACCCCTCGGCAAGGCAATGTCAGAACCCCGAGAAGTACACCGAGTCGGAGGCGAACGCCGAGAAGCTCAGCCCGCCGAGTGCCAACTACTCCTCACGCGTTGCATGCTATTGCAGCCACCACTCCTTCACGAACAAAAAGATCTAGACGAGAAGTGAATATTTACACACCAAGAAAAGACCTTCGGTTTCTAAGTAGACTTTTGGTGAAGGAACGACAAGAGGAGAGAAACAGGCCAGAAACACCTAAACCTGAAGATGTAGATTCTTCTATGAAAGTAAGCCTTGCCCCATCTTTGCCCTCGGATTATATGCCCACTGATATTCCGATGCCCGAGGGAATCGTGCAGGAAGTGTTTCAGGATGAGATGGTGCAAGATGGAGGACCCTCTGACAGTGACGGAGCGGATGATGGAATGGATGGAATGGATGGATTCGATGAGCCGCCGTCACCGCTTGACACTCAGGAATACGATTTATCGTTACTTAAACCAGAAGAGCCCAAACGGATTCCTCCTAAAAAGTCCAATCTTCTGTCTAATCGACCGAAACAAAGACCTCTGTTTCCGCTTAAATCGATAAGTCAAATCGTAAAGCACTTTTCTCCAAACATGAAGACTCCCTCTACAATGTTGAGCCAACTGCAGGATATAAGTAGCGAGTTTCTTGACCAGCAGATGCAGGATCTAAGTGCTTATGCCAGACACAGCAACAGGAAAACCATATGCAAAAAAGATGCTCTTTTGTTGATCAAAAGAGTGAATAACGTGGACTCCTCTATAGGACGAGTGTCAAAGAGAGATTTAAGCACTCTGATATTTGCGATGGGGACTAAATTTCTGAAATTAGAAGAGGTGTCGAAACTGGAGAAAGATCTATTTCCTGTGGAGAAATTGACAGAGAAGCAACTGATTCAAGAGCAGGATGACACAGTTTACAGCGAGGAAGAGTTGACCTCAGATTGAGCGGGACACGTCCTTGGGTTTTTTTTTTTTTTTTTTTTTTCTAATCTCATACAATGAGTACGGCTGCGGATGAGCTCAACGATGGATTGGCATATGAGGCTGACCTCCAATCGGACAGCAATGAGGGAGTTGTGGTGAGTGACGGTGAGGGTCAGGACGTTTCAAATCAGCAGACTTCTGAGGAGAATGAAAAAAAGAGAAAACGGCCTAAAGGTAAATTGCAAGAGAAGAAAAGAGCCAAAATGGAACAGGATATTGAAAATAAGAAGAACCTTGCTACGCAACCGGCTGACGTTATTGCTGAGCATTTGGCGTCCAAGATTCGGTCGCATAACAAAGAACTGTCTCCTTTGGAGCTTGCAGAGTTGTATATATCGAAGCACGCGTTCCGCTCGACAGAAGAATGGAAGGAGGAGAGAAGTTTGGAGAATTTCAATGGCTTTTTAGAGAAATTCTGTAAGAAATACCTGCCTGGGCAGCCGACTGGAAAGAAAACCAAGAAACAAAAGCAGAAGGAGAAAAAAATGGCAGAAAAGCCCGAAGCTACACAACAACGAGACTTTATTGTAATTATATCTCTCTCTGCCATCAGAGCATGCGATGTTCATCGTGCAACCAAAAGCATAAGCGGGTCAAGCATCAAATTGATAAATAAAAACAAACTAGAGAATGATTTGGATCTTTTGAAAAAGACAAACTCAAGAGTTTTGTGTGCTTCGGCATCTCGCGTTGAAAAGATTCTAAATCAAGAGTCTTCGCCTTTGCAAACTTCTGATATCAAAGCTGTTGTTTGCGACTCAAGCTATATGGATTCAAAGAAGACTCATCTTTTCGATTCCTACGATACGATACAATTCTTGCAGAGAATCAACAGTGAAAATCCTAGGGCGGAGATTCTTTTGTATTGAAAATAATCGCGACGAAGCGTAAGCTGAGAAGCTATCATTCCGCAGCAAAAACATATGTAAGGATGTATCTGTAACGCAGATTGGGTCACGAATCTAAGCAGACCTTTGTGCCTTGTATAGTTTTCAGATCTCAATCTTGCAACATTTCTCTTTGTTACTTCATTCGAATGGCTGATCATTTGTAAGCGAGAATGCCATCTACGCTCTCCACTTGCAAGTCAGTACCAGCTTAGAGTCATTCATTATACTTTGTCCTATGATTCCGTGATTATGCCTCGCACAAAGCTAACGGCCTGGACCGTGTACCTTCAGACGATCTTTGCTTAGAGAAAATCTTGTGTAATACTCACTCAAGTCAATCTTGACAACTGCAGCAATTGCATGGATTGGGAATTTTAGTCAGATTGATCATATATGACACAAGCTCCCAGATTATCAAGAATAGAATCTGCCTTAAGAGGCGGAACCCAGAGAATAAACAGACGTGTGCTTTATTGCAACAATTGAGCAGATGCTTTTTAGGCTATAAAGTCCTCTGTATAACCTCAATACAACCACGTAAATGAACCCAGATATAGTAGTGAGACAACACCACCAAAAGCCTACAGTATAGGTAAGCCATGATTTGCACCTCATCATGCATTCAAGTGGATTTATAACTCACACTGATCTTATGCTACTGATATTTTTAGATCACAGTCGAAAAATGCATAACGGCACGTGACAATCTCACTTAGTAGCAAGAATCTATCAAAAACTTTTTCGCATTTAGTCTTTTAAATGATACTATATTTGCGTGTGTCTGCGATATAACATAAAAAATGTGCCCACAGTTGACAAGTGTTGATCCAAAGACATAAAAAAGAGGTCGTGAGCACGCAGATGACGGTATTTTAGACCACCGATTCTTGGATGGTTGGCAATAAAGGTCGTTATATGGCGCTTTGTCTCAAATATTCATCGCGCTTTCTTGAATCTTCAAGTTCGAAATTTCTCTCTACTAAAGTGTGCATTTAGATGTTCGCACCAAGTATGCTGCAGCCAAAAATCTCTCGTGACGGGTTCCCAATGTGTTTTAATCTATCGCTTAGTGTTAACCCAAGTCACGTGACATAGTGAATAATCCAAACAATGATGGATATCTTCTCAATCTTCTCTTTTTGAAATGAGCTAGACATTGAGGCCTAGATGCAATAAAGTAGCATAGAAATTGGATGTTCGAGCCTCATGGATGAGGTCAGTCACGGGGAGAACACATGACATAGTTCTGACATCTCTGTAGTTCCCTCAGAGGCTATTGTGTACACCGTACTTTTTTCCAATAATGTTTACGCAGTGAGTTCTTCGCAGGACTCACAAAGGGTGAGCATGCTCGAGGTTTCAATAGTCACTGACTGATTAGGAGGTCCGCAGTCAAAACCTAAAACACAACTGGCGTTCTCCTTCTGTCACCGAGTAAAGGAGTTTTTATCATTGCTCCCTCTCTCCAGCACTAACCGGGCTTGATTGATTTTGTTTTGGTCAACTCACCAACCAGATGATTAACGCATTTATTTGACATAAGTAGTTCCTAGATATGAAGATAGTATCAACCATACCTCTCGATTACTGGAGAAAGACCGTTTGTGGAAGATGTCTACTATTTGTCTCCTTCTCACTCAAAATCCCACCAAAGGCACCGTTAACTAGACTGATACCAAGTCAAGGGCTTAATGATTGTCCACGACTTAACGTGCAAAAAGCTGTGAATAGTATCCGCGATAAAATCAGCTCAGATCTAAGTAAAGGCATCAAATACATCTCCAAAAGATTGGAGAATTTAGCTTCTCAGTTTGTCTTAATAACAATAATAATAGAATAATAGAATAAATAAAACCTTCACTTGTACGACTTGTTCCGACCAGCAGCATCGTTCCAGCTTTTGATCTGAGAATCAGAGTAGATTTTTCCCTGATCGATAGCGCCATTCTCGCCAGCTCTATACAGTCCATAACAACAAACCAGCATCCCAAAGACAATCACAATGGCATTCTGTCTCCCATTGGCCGGATTGTGGTTCCAGCCACCCGTGGGGGACTTGACAAAAGAGGGAAGTTTGTAATTGGAGTGACCGCCAGACATTGTGTGGGGTTAATTTTTTGGAGTGCAAACCGGACATCCACACACCATTTTCCAAATTTTTCATTAGCGTTGATATGGCTACGAAAAATATAACCACGAGAATAATGCTCAAACGGATAAACTCTGTTGCAGGAAAAGTCCCGTCAAGATGCTTCTCCATCTCATCACACATACTCAACAAGGCGTCCCGGGAGCCTTATGCTCCGTCAGCCTCTTCGTCAGAATATCTCCATGTGTACCGTGTACCAAAGCAGCTGGATGATTTCGGCGCATACGAGAGAACCTCGTTTGTGAGGAAAGTCACTAATGAGGAGGCTCAACTATCACCACCACTTTTGGCATTGCATTCACGCTTAGCGCTATCCGATTCCTTTGAAGTATCCACATTGGCTAGATGCCTCATTTGCAGACAGAAGGATAACGATATTGCCGACAATTTCGGTCTTTCTCTTTTCGGTAAAAACGTGCTTATGTACTACGTTTCAGAGTATCTCATAACAAACTATCCTCGTTTACCGGTGTCGGTTTTAAATGCAGCCATTGACGCTTACATCGGCAAATTCGCACTGCTTGACGTTGCCAGAGTTTGGGGTATAGAAGAAGAGACCAAGTCGGAATTGGAAAAGTACCTTGCCGATGAACCAAAAGAGTACTCGTTGGGAAAGCTCCGCTACGATTCCATACTGGAAAAACCAGAAGATGGCGTAGTCCGTATAGCGAGTTCTGGAATGGACAGAGCTTCTGCTTTTGCCTCCACCGTTAGATCGGTAATTGCTGGTGTTTATGCCCATGAAGGAGCTCAAGCTGCGAAAAAGTTTATATATAACCACATACTCTCTCGTAAAGTGGATGTATCTTCGATGTTTGAGTTCCACCAGCCTATCAGACAACTGTACCGTGTCTTGAAGAAGGAAAACATGGAACCTCCAGTCTCAAGACTCATCTCTGAAACGGGAAGACAGAGTAACAGCCCGGTTTTCATAGTGGGTATCTTTAGTGGTGACAACAAGCTTGGTGAGGGACAAGGAGGGTCCATCCTGGAAGCCAAAACAAGAGCTGCTGTTCAGTCGCTCAAGGGGTACTATCTCTATAGACCCATCGATCCTTTGGTGCCTAGTGATGAGAATTTTAAGGGTGCCTTTGTGGACAGCGGAGAGCCTCTATAGACTGTATATAACTAACGATTTGAGAGGGGCGCCTCTACAATGAAGGAATTTCATTTGATTGTATGGCATGGACAAGTGTATTACAAGAGTAATTTATCGTTTTTCTTCCGTCATGAACCGCGATCTGAGCGTATTGAGATCTCATATTTTTATGTTTGAAGTACTTACTGACAGACTCTTCTTCCTTTGTGACATAATGCAATAGAAAATGTTTTCTTTTTCGAGATATACTTCAATAGGAAAAGTATAGTTAATCAAAGGTTGAAATATCTAAGAGTGGACAGAAACCCAATAAGAGGAAAACGCTTTTGATGAACCTTAGAAGTATTTGTGCATCTGTTTTCAAAACCTCGATAAGCAGGTTCCGTATTGTGATTAGTCAAACAATTAACAAAGTTGAACATCTCCAAATTGTTCAATCTTGATGTAGCAATATAGAATCAGAAGCCAAAATCCACAGATTTACAACCTTGTCGATATTGAATCTCTATTTTAGAGAGTCATGTCCATATTCTGAAAATAGTTTTGACTTGTTTGATGCTTACTCTTTCCCTCTCTACGTCAGTAATAGTCTGGTTGAAAAATCAGCTTTGTCCAGCCACAGGATCAATTAGATGCAGGTGTTAAAATCCTGATGAGAAATTTCTTTCTTTGATTTTTACAGGTTCTGATATCATTACTTCCATCGGGCCGCTTTTCCGATATGACTATCATTTTTTTTTCTCAGAACCTGCTGTCAATAAAGTCCGGGCTCGCCTAGATTGAGGCGTTTTGCTCAAAAAGCGGATAGCATGGCGCATATGGATCGCAGAATGAAACGTCTACGTTTTGACCAATCAAAAGAATGACATTCCAAGTAGTGAATTCAAATACTTGACTCTATTGCGTATTGGGTCCCATCAATATACAGGGTACTCACTATAATCTCTGGAAGGGTCGACTGCGTTACATTGGATAGATCAGTCTTATGCAAGGAAGAGCTCCGATGCATGCTTGGATAGAACCCCTCCTCATTGATTAGGTGTGTGCTCTCCTAGTATGAAAAAGTCGGTGAAAGTACATACTTGACGCCAAAATATAGTATTAATGATACACTGGATTCAAGCTGAAAATCATGTCATTAATAATGCATTATAACTTTCAATCTCTGACTTATCAAGCTCAAAGAAAAAAGGCACTTGTGGCAAATCTCACTTCGGTTGTTTAAGGCCTAATCAGCTTCCAATCAATCAAAAATCTCGAAAATCACAATTTCAATTCAATCAACAGCATTAATGAGCAGGGTCATCTCAACGAGTTCATCAGCTTTTCGATAACCTATTCGTCAGTTGCGTTCTAGCAACCTCATCCATCTCAAGTTGATACTCTTGGTGAGACGGACAAACAGTTACAACCTCATTTTCTCAACATTGCATGCGTGGAAAACAGATATGAGGTTGCCTGGAATCCAAACTCGTGTTGCTTTCACCTGACTGGTTGCTGTGGTCTCGAAGTTCCAATGCTGGCTGTCTAAGGCACACTCACAGAATTTCGCCGGTCGTGGTTATATAAACCGCTTAGCGATTTCAGCAGAATACAATCACCCCAACCTCACCATGACTTGACTTCTTATCTAATGACTCCTCATATCCGCCATATGTATTTCCTTCTACACCTCATTGCAGACATAATACTCCACAAGCTTTTGCTGTACTGTATTCAGCTTGGAGTAGATCACATCACTGCAGTTCTCCTTAGAATTCAACCCACACTGCGAAACCAGGTTGCAGTAAAGCTGAGTGCAAGCCATTCTCACCGACGCATCATCATGGTCCAGATACAGCGATGCCGACCTGTCAACTTTCTCAATAACATCTTCATCCATCTTGATCTGTTTCACACAATCACAAACAATACCTAAAAGACAAATAGCCATTGCCGTTGACGACTCATCTTTAAGCCTTTGCAAAGTGAGGTTCAATACCTGCCACGCATCTATAAACACACAATGCTGGCCAACTTCCGTCATTGCGAAAAAAAGCTCATCATTGCAGCTCGGAACATCACTCACTAAGACACCACTCCATATGTCCTGGCACAATTCTGGAGCACAAAAGAGAGATGCTTTACACACAGTTAGATACAGGATTTTCTCCCCGTGTGACAGTTGGTTGAAAGAGGTGCTTTTTATCAGTTGGGCCCCTGCTGAACGAAACCATTCGTCAATCTCGCCAGAGTCTTTTTGACAAAAGTGCAAAAGGGCAGACACGTTCACATTGGATAGATCCCCTTTTGAAAGCGATGAGAGTTTATCCCGAGAGGCCTCACCAGCTTCACAGAGAATCGACACCTGAAACTTGAACCACGAAACTTGAGCATTGTCTGTGTAGACTTTGATCTTTTCAGCATCTTGAGCAAATGGACCTGCACTATCAACCATTTTTTCAAGCTCGTGCTGTTTTTCTTGCTCATCGCTGTCGGAGCAGATTCTCACGGTATTCATCCCTGTGACGAGTCCTTCTCCGGTTTCCGCCTTATCAGAAGGATCGTTTTCCATTTGCGAGTTATTTCTGGTATGGAGGTTCGGAACAATCATGGTCATGCCATAGTTTGTCCCTTCACTTCCTGGTGCATTTATCGAACCCCCCGGATGAATCATTGTCATGCCATAGTTTGTTTCTTCACTTACTGGTGCATCCATCGAGTTTCCAGGTTGAATCATCGTCATTCCATAGTTTGTTTCTTCACTAACTGGTACATTTATCGAATTTATGAATCATCGTCATGCCGTAGTTGGTCTCTTCATTTACGGGCTGCTCTGTATTCATGGAATCCCCAGGATGAATCATGGTCATTTCAAAGAGAGAAGATGCATTCACGCCCTCAATCATCATATCATCCGAATCAGAGTTGGACTCTGGTTCCATCGAGGGGTGAACATTCATACCGACAAGCCGGCTAATTTCACCTTTGATTGGATCCACTTGTCCATCTAAACACCTATGAAAAATGTCGGTACTTTTAGACCTGAAAATGTCCAAGAGCTTGCGAAAGCTCTCACTTTCACCTTCGGACATTAGCTCTATACACGGCATGACGCGCTGCAAAAGGTTACTAAGTAGAAAATCTGGCACGGAGCCTTCAATAACCAACAGCAAAAGCCCAACAGCAAAAGAAACCAACTGACGCTTATACTTGATCACAATCATGGCAAGCCTTGGGTCTTCGTGCTCTGATAAACTGACACAGCTCGATAGAAGGTGCGAAACGGAGAGACATACATCTTGCAAAGAAATACTCTTCATCATCTTTGAAACAAGCGATTTGCTCAAGAATGATACTTCGCTTTCCGCTATTACAACTCCAAGCGTTCGCAGCAAGTTGTCGCACGTCAGATACTTTGCAGTTTCATCTATAAAGTCCTCTTTGAGAAGAGGCTCAAAGAGAGTGGGAGCAGATATCGAAAGATCGTCAAGTACCTCGTTGAATTTGATAGAGAGCGCCTCTCCAGACATAAAAGAGTAGCTGATCAGTTTTATGCCCTCCTTTTGTTCGTAAAATTCAGAAGAGGTGAGAAAGGTGTAAATTTGATCTTCTCGTTCCTGCTTCTGTCTTCGGTGAACCAGTTCCTTCAGACTTTCTGGTGTCTTCTGAGAGATGGGTTCCGATTCAAAAACATCGTCACGAGACGACTGTCTGGAGCTAGGGCCACTACTAAAAATCTCTTTTAAAGGACGGTTTTCTGTTTGTTTGGCTCGCAATTCCTCGGATCGATTTCTGTTAAACGGCTGGCGCCCATCCGCCAATCGCTTAGACTGAGATACAACTCTACACGGCTTTCCCAAATTGTCCGACAACGGCCCGTTGAGAGAGCTTCGTTGAGAGGCAGACCTCTTGGGCAAAAGATCATCAACAGCCGAAGTAGGTCTGGTTCGTTCCAACGCTTTCTTTACATTCAGTTCGAGCTTGTCAGATATTTGACTCGCCTGGAGCGGCCAAAACTCATCGATTATCCAGAAACACCTTCTCATGCTTTCTCTCACTTGAGGATGCTGGTCGGATAGCCCTTTTAGGACACATTTTTTGATTGCGTCCATGTTCGATTCCAAACCAAACTTGTTGTTGGCGCTGTGTGTGAGAATGACAACAATAAGCCAGTCGGCCGCATATAGTCTGGGCTGAAAGTTTTTATCGGCAGCGGCCGTACAAAGCATGGATAGTAGCCTTGGGCTGAAATCGGTATTTGCTATGAGCGCACACAAGGCTATTGTGGCCTTTTGAGACGCAATTTTTTTGGTAGAGCTTGTTAGCCGTATTAGAGTCGAACAAAGTGAGTCAATGGTGAAGGAGTCCAAATGAGACCCAAAGAAAATACCACACTCTTTGGCTAGTTGGCACCCGTGGGACGACAGAGTTGTTCTCAAGGAGGAAATAGCCTTAGAGATGGCGTCACACAGAGTTCTAAGTCCTTGAGATAAACCCTGAGAAAACTGTCTTGTTGCGTTTCCTCGAAGAAGATGACGTAGAGTTATTATATTTTTTTCTCTCTGCTGCCAGTTAAACTCTGTCTCTTTGCCTGAAAAAACAGCCACCAGAGTTTCCAGTTCAGTTTTGAGATCCTCTTCGCTTGACACGTCTGCCGGAGACAACGTTTCTGGTGCATATCCATTCATACTGCCCAAAATTTGATCCAGCTTCTTGTTGGCCACTTCATCTCCTGCATCAAGGTGCAAACGACTAGAAACAGGCGCAGGCGAGGAGGAGACCATTCTCGAGGAAGGAGTTCTTTTTTTGTGTAACGCCGTCACTCTCGTGCTGGCGGAGTCTACAAAAGATTCCTGTCGGAGATAGTCGGGCATGAGTGTGTGATCAATCTCGTTTATGAGAGGCAGTGCTATATCTTTGGGAACATTCTGTCGGCGCAATTCCTTGATCATATCATGTTTGGCCGACTTATTGGTGGACCTGCCAAAGAAGTTTACCAATAGCGTTTTGGCGTTTTCGGCAACTTTTCTTTGATCGTGCAATAACAGCGATACTGTTGTACTGGTGAACGGTTTAAAAATGAAATTGTGGTTGGAGCTGATCAAACTGATCAGCCAGATAAGACACTCGTTTATCACTTTCCAGTCTTGGTGGTGCAATCCATTAACGCGCACTTCTGTCTCCACCTCATTTGGAACAGACTGCCAGAAGGCCAGAAGGGCTTTGCGGGCGGCAGCTTTTGATGGACCACGAGAATCGCCCAATTTTGCAAGCAAAAGCGGTATAACCGTCTTACTGACTTGTTTCAAAGCCCATGGATGCTGCATACTTACGCGCTTGACAAGATGGCAAACACATGAGAAGGCGATTGTGGAGATTTCGAGGCTGTTTGAATTTGTGGCAATTATCAACGAATCAAAGTATTTGTTGATGTTTCCCAAGTTTACGAAATCCCTCTTCACGTGGGCCTTGAAGTTGTCTATTACTGTTGCTGTGAGTTGGAGGTCTAAGGTGTTAGAGCAGTAGTTTAGTTATTACTCACCTGTGCCCGTGACCGCTTCTTGAAGCTCATCTGCATCATTTAGTGACATGTTTGTTTACGCGAAGGTGCATCATTACACCATGATAATCACGAACAGTGAGTTGTGAGTGAGCTTTCAAGAATTGGATTTTAGTGATTTTAGTACCATTCAGTAGGGTGATTATCATCCGGAGACTTTTCACTCCATTACTATCAAAATTTAATCGCTTCAGATCCCTAAAATAGCGTTCCTAGTGTATTTTGCCAAACGTGCTAGCCGATAGATTTACAATTAAGTATGATTCTCCGACTCTTTTTTTCTCGTCGCATTTCTTTGACAATATTCGTGATCGACAGATAATATTTACATTATGGAACAATTATACCCTCCTCGGGTGCGAAGGTTCATTTGTGGAGATTTCTCCAGAAATAAACATAGCCACTGTCATAGAACAACGACATGGGATGAATTATCATCTCTGTTTCTCTTAATAAGATATGCCTTGATGTGAAGTGATAGTTTTGGGCTGCATCTGAACTTCTAATATGCGATCCGATCCGATCTGATCAGGTCCCGGAGATCTGGACCTCCTCAATCATTGTATGCAATTTGTCAGAGTGGTCGAGGAGATTCGAATTATATACTTTGTCAATAATATATTCCACTTACGTTCTCTGTCCAACAATTGTCTTGAGAGGATTGGTTCTCAAGTACTAGCTGCATCATGCAGCGAGAATCATCGACGGTAGTTTGGTCCAGCTATCGAAACAGACAGCAACAGGGCTTGCTCAGGACAAATCATCTCATAAATCGACCATTGCCTATTGACGCTCCAAGGAGCTATTGTATCTCAAAGTTGTGCTATTCTCCTTCATAACGTGTAGGTTGGAGGGAATATACGACCCGAGTAATATATGCCTTGCAAGGTTCACATTCATAAGACCACTGTATAACCAGGCAAACCAACAAAAAATCAGAGACGGTAGTCACAAGTCTGGTGGGTAGACAATCCCAAAGGCCAAAAGAGTGTCATTCCCTCTGGTCATTCTGGTTTTGACCGACAGTTGTTTTTCTTGACTCAGTTTTTGACGAAGCTGAACCAGTCCCACCACCGTTGGTGTTTGAGCAGAAAAAGATTTAAAGCGCAGCGATGATTTCGATGAAATTGGCCGAAAGTTTCTGAGATACACTTACTCTCAATCTCAGGTGCGAGCCTTTAAAGGCATTGATTCATATAATGCGAATCGCATTTTTAACGGGTATGAGTGAAGGCGGACAAAACCTTTTTATCAATTTCTTGCCTTTCTTCGAAGCCGTTGTAAGATTCTGCTCAATAGGGAGTTGAAGCCCTTCATGCAAATCACTATCAAAACAGTTAAAGCCATTATCTCTGGAAGACAACTTCACAGTTAATTTCCCTTGGTGGGCTCAGATTCATCCTCAATGTAAACAGGCAACAACATTTTTCCAGAACGGTGCTTCACTGCATTGAACTTTGTTGCAAGTTTTGAGCCAAATTCACTAGGTTGTGACCACCCAATTCGCGTTCTACTCAAACGCACGCCATATATAGAGAACTTTTCCACCGTTTCCATCAGTCTCATTCCAACTCCCTTTCGTCTCCAATTTCGCGCTACATAAATCCTTGAAACTCCAATTGCAAGGGGCAAGGTTTGCTTGGGAACTACGTTACCCGTCTCCAAAACCAGCCACTTGCCCTCTGTAATTCTTTCAACTGATACTAAACCCACCGCACGTTTATCGAGAACAACCACAAAGACTTTGCCTTGTTCTGGCGATTCGAGCCATTTACCAGTATCTTCAGGAGCGTTCAATTCCATGTTGACCATTTGCAAAATATCTTTCACCGCAGCCACTTCTGCTCTAGATTGGATATTCACCTCCACGATATTAGCTTTCGATTCATCTATAGAACAGGTCTCCACGACACGACCCCAGCTAGATGACCAGTCCCTTCCATTAAGACAGCGGTTGTGGAATTTGGTGTGCACAGCTGCATCCTGTTTCAAGTGAGGGTGGTAGGACATACCACAGGATCGGCATGTATTTTTTCTATTCCCGACATTGAAATATGACTGACTGAGCGGCTTGAGCCTTTTCCTTGGTTTATCAATTGAGAGAGTACTCTGTCGGCTTTTGGCTCCCAAAAGATGGTAGATATCTTTACTCATCGCGTCATAACGCGTCAGAGGTGTGAGGATGTGTATATTTTGAGAGGCAGACTTAAGAAGTGAAGCTTTACTGAGCAGTGTATAACGACATTCTGTGTGATTTGAAACGCTGTTAAAATCAAATAAAGCTTTAAGAGTGAAATTGAGCCACTGGTGCAAATGTAAAGAGTAGTCAGTTCGAGCTATCAACTTGCGCACAACACCTCAAAGTATATAGTAATCAGCGGTAAAGTTGGCCTGGTGCAGAGTCGATTGATTCTGCTTCAATCATCTCACTCCCCGACAGTATCGGTATAGAAGGAAAACTTTACGTCATGCGATCATTTCCGCTTCGCTCAATGATCGTATAAACGTGCCCCAACCAATCACACTATGGCTGATTTCTCAAATCCCTCTCCTCAGTATGCTCACCTCCTGCCTATTAATGGGAACTGGAAAACAGACATCACCAACTGGATCTCAGAAGACATTCCCTCGTTTGACTACGGTGGGTACGTAGTCGGTGACAAAGAACAGTCGGCCGTACTTTGGTGCAAGTCGGACGGTATTCTCAGTGGAGTTCCCTTTGCAGATGAAGTCTATAAACAGTGCAATCTTGAAGTTGTATGGTTCTTTAAGGAGGGTGTTTTGTTGGAGCCTAGTAAGCAGAAAGAGAAAAAAATTAAAGTGGCTCTGGTGAGAGGTGCGGTTAAGAATATTTTAATTGCAGAACGTCTTTCTTTGAACCTGTTAGCTCGTTCTTCCGGAATTGCTTCGAAGTCGTATGCTGTTGTGCAGGAGGCTAGAAGAGTTGGGTATCAGGGTATAATAGCCGGAACCAGGAAAACCACACCGGGTTTGCGCTTAGTGGAAAAGTACTCTATGATTGTGGGAGGATGTGACTCCCATAGGTACGATCTATCTTCCATGATAATGCTGAAAGACAATCACGTATGGTCTACAGGATCAATCACTGGGGCTGTACAAAGTGCTAAAAAAGTTGGAGGATTCTCTACAAAGATTGAGGTGGAAGTGCAAAACGAGGAGGAAGCCAATGAGGCCATAGCTGCAGGAGCAGACATTATTATGCTAGACAACTTTTCAGGCGAGACTCTACAGGCTTCTGCCAGGACGCTCAAAGAGAAATGGCAGGGCCAGAACAAGAGCTTCCTTTTAGAGTGTAGTGGCGGGCTCACTCTGGCCAACCTAAGTCAGTATTTGTGCAATGATATCGACATCTATAGTACATCCTCTGTCCATCAGGGTGTAGGGATTGTTGATTTCAGTTTGAAGATTGTGAAGGAGTAAGTAATATATGAAAAACCTAATCCAGTCAGATTATTTTTTTTACAATAATGTTTTAGGGTCTTCTCTATAAAAGGTCACAAATCTTATTTTCCAGTGGGCAAACGTTGAGCTTCTTCAGCCTTTTGCTTTTGCTTGGCTATGGCGTAAGCGAGACCTGCTGCGAATCCAACAAAAATGGAAGAGATGGAGAAAAAGTTGATTGGCGCATCGAAAAAGACAAGACCAGAAAGAGCGATGGGCAGCTTGTTCAGAGCTCCAACCATAGAGTAAGTAGTGGAAGATGTAACTCTCACGCACCACGCAGAAGTATAAGAGATACCGACAGAGGACAATCCGGAAAACACCATAGCCATAAATACAGAAGTGCCGTTCTCAGCTGGGAAGTTTCTGGACAAGTTCTCTGCGGACCAGTCCTCAAGAACAAGAGAGCAAATGAGTAAGATTGGAATCGACAACAAGTTGTTGTAAAACATGGTATCGAAGTCCTTAAAGTTGGTGAGCTTGATTCTCTTTCTCATAAACAAGACAAAAGTGGCAGATGAGAAACAGTTAGCAGCCATCCAGAAGTAACCAGCGTTCATGTTGAATCCACCAGTGGCAGAGTCAGTGTCACCGTAACAAGCAATGACGGATGAAAGAACCATAAGCAAAAATGCTCCTAGTGCCATGTTTGTCACTTTACCACCAAACCATAAAACTTCACCGTAAGCGATCAAAATGATGGTCAAGTTCTTGAAAATGGTGTAGACTGGGATGGCAAGGTACTCCAAAGCTCTTGAAGAGGTGTAAATCATTGCAACCAAAAGGAAAGCAATAGGAGACCATTTCTTGGCTTCCTGCTTGTTGAACTCTCTGTAGGTGATGACACCGAAAGCCTTGAGGGTAGCAATCGTCACAATACACACGATAGACTGGACAGCCAATAAGAAGAAATAAAGATTGAAAGAGTAGCCAGATACCACGTATTTGTTGGTCACGGTCATTAAAATGGATGCTCCACAGTATGACATAATAGAGAACGGAGCACTGTTTGAAATGGATGGCGCAGCTGGTTGAGCCTGAACAGGCGAAACATCTTTCTTCTCCATGTTGGACATGTTGCTGGGGGAGTATTGGGAGATGTATAGTTATGTATGCAAAAAAACGCCCTAATAATACCAACGCGCGACTGGGGTTACCCTGACTTGAGGGAACAGATCAGGAAAAATGGCGTTAATTGAGGCTTTTTTTCTCTTCAAATTTTCTTTTTATTGGTTGAGGCGAACCAAATAAACAATAAGTGATTTTTCTTAATTTAGTGCTGGTTCGTAACAGCTCCTTAGAAGAATCTCGATAAATAAACGCGTCATGCAAGGGGGCCGGGATTGATGCATATTTTTAAGCATATCGTGCATGAATCAGATTTTGGGCGTAGTGAAAAACGAGAGCAAGTTTCGCCCGATTAGGTAATTAGTGGCTGATCGTGCTCAAGATCTTTCGATGGTGAGGTCTTCCAAAAAATGGTATATGATGCGCATAATTTGGACATGGATGAGATAAGGTTTTTTCTTTAATTGCACGCTTTGCATAGAACGCAGATTGCCGATCGATTGAAGGTTCAATAAGCGCATCAAATAAGTGAAGGCCAACTACAGATACTCTGGTATTGTGAAATTTATTCAGTTGTCAACTCAATTGAGTGCGTACTAAATGATATAGTTGACCAACAACTTCTTGTTACAAGCTATTGTCATCAGCTGCAAGTGTTTCCTTTTTTTACTCACAAGTGCTTCAGCCTCTGATGAAAGTACACCATTACTCGCTAATTCAACACAAGTCACTGTTGCGTAACTTTTTAATCTCTTTAATCAGTGTTGCATCTTTTCACAAATTTTGCGGGGCTTTGGAGAATGACGCGCAAGTCTACCGGTATTCTACTCACATGAGGTCACCTCGGAAGATGATATCCCGCACTCCCTTTTCCTCAAAAACTTTACCGCAAAAGATTAGAATCTAAGATGAGAGAGACATGTATGTCTAGGCGGATCAAAAGCTTTCATAATAGATGGTATACCATTCACGATTGTGATCTCAACAGACTTTTATTAGAAGTCAGCCATACATCTATTTACTAGTGAATCACTTTTATAAGGGCAAGTGAGTGCTTTGCTTATGGAAAGTGCACACGTGAAGGAGGTGCATAAATAATGCCCTCTGTAGCATCTTTATTCAACACGTACAATACCCTATGTTTGTGCTTTTCTCTTAAGTTCACTTATCGTCTCCGAAAGTTTACAGCAAAACTCTTCAAGGTAGAAGAATAATTATGGCTGGTGTGATGAATGCGAGATCGGTGAAAAGCGCATTATGAGTGACAGGGGAACTGAAAACAGACACACAAGAGCTTTACTAATGATCGTACTAAAAGTTGGTAGATATTGTGGATTAATTTAATGCTCGCCGTTAAAAATTGCTGCTTTCGAGAGCCTTTTCAGGTTTCGTAATCAATTCTGATCCGCAACGTATCAATGCAGAAAATACATGAAAGGATTAAACACTTTATGCAACGAATGACGACATATAAAAACCCAGAATTATCCAGACGGACAAAAAATCATGATACCTCCGGCGATACTTGCTTCAACCAAGAGCTCAGCAAAAAATATCAAACCAATGTGCATTGCACCAGACTTGTATAATAATCGCTATTGATCCCCAAAATAGGTGATTGGTGATTAATATTCTAGTGGTCAGCTGTACCGAGCCGATCTTACAATGAATGAGTCAACTCTAAAAGAGCTGGGCCATCACTCCTTCGTGTACAGAAGTGCGGTATAGAGGGAATTCTCCCATAAACTTAAGGGTGCAGCAGTCTGAAGCGCAATTCTCAAACTCGTAAAATTTCCCATTGATTAAAGTATCAGACTTTCACGAACGTATTTTTTGGAAAGGCATACGGCAGACCTCACCTCCACACACCATCTATGACTTCAGTCGAGTTGTGCGAACTGTTTGAGAAACACTCCGTTTCCCAACTAAAAGACATCAAGGCAGAGGTAGACAAGAGCCTCAAGGAAGAAAAAGATGCGTTAAAGGCTGCAGTTGGGTCCAGATACAAGGACTTTCTTGATGTAGCAGACAAAATCTCAGACATGAAGCAGCGCGCACAAGGACAGAACCTCAAACTGTCGCAGTTATCGTTCAGCAAAGCTTCCTACAGCAGATGTGATGGTCTAGCAAAGTTCAATTCCATGATAAGGAGAGATAACGCAAAGCAGGCGAAACAGTTGAGTAAACCCGTAATTCTGAGACATATGATAAATATTCTCTCAAGGAAAGTGTCGACGTTGGATGTAGAATCGGAAGCCATCACCGTAGAGTGCTTGACTCTTTCCAAAACCTGTCATTGCCTGAGAGTGCTTTTATCTGATACAACAATTCAGATGGAGGGATTTGAAAAGGTGAAGAGCTCATTGTCGTGTATAATAATGTCTCGAATGACAAATATAGCGGAAGAAGATGAAGACGAATCGGTGCTGAACTTGGTGAGTGCGCTATGCGCATTAAATAACTCGAATACTCTTGAGGCTCTGACTTTATTTCTGCAAGTGAGGCTCAGTCGCATTGAAGAAATGAATCTAGAAATGGATTTCCAGCAATGTCTGCTATACGCATTCAACACAATTGGGTGGTTCAAGATGCTCAGAAACAAGCTTGCACCGTTCCTGTCTAGACACATGGAACAGAGCGAGTGGACTGGGCTGCCCATTCTCGCAGAATGGAACGACTGGTTTGACTGTCACGAGATCAAATCAAACTGGGGTGAGCCACTTTCTTCAAAATCTCTTGAGAAGGCTCTCACCACTTGGAAAGCAACACTGGCAGCGTTCCTTGCTAAAGAATTTCAGAACATCGTCTCCAAGCCAACAGGGGCCACGCGTGGAGTCCTACACCAAATACTGCTTTCTTTCAAGAACTACACCTCTCTGGCAGATATGTCGTTCGATGGCATCAGCCTGGTTGAGAGGTTTCTTGATTTGTGGTCAGTTGAGTTTGAGAATCGCGCTTTGGCTGAGCTCAGCCAGTTGAGCGATATTACTCAAAACCTTTTGCTAATTTGCACTGCTCCGTCAAACCGCGACAGAGGTCCTCGGTTATTTCAGGAAAACCAAAACCTTGTCAACTATAAGGACTACTTGGAAAACATCAGAATGAGCATATCTAACCAAGTAAGTCCGTCTTCACAATTAGTCAAACAACTGGATTCCTTGCACTCCGATGCTGAATCATACGCCGGCACCTTGGCGAGTCTCGATACTTTATCCGCATCTCTGAATCTCCAAGTTTTGAGTGTCGACGATTGTGAGAATCCAGATTTTTGGGCCACTATAACAGAGAAGATGAGTCAAATAAGGCAAGCTATCTCTGAAAAATGCGCCATCTCTATCAGAACAATTGAAAAGGAGTTTTTAGAAAAAGTACAAGAGGTGGCTTTTTCGGAAATTGCATCATCTTCCAAAACTGGTGTATTGTGTTTCTTGCGAGTATTGTCGAGCTGGAAACAGAAAAAACCAATGTGTAAGATGTTTATTGCAGAAGAGAACGCTTTTGATGAGCAAATGGAGAATTTGTATGCAGAAGCGCTATTGGATTTTTGTCAAGCACGAGCTGACAAGATTACGTCGATTCTTTCCTCCTCCATCCAAGCTGCGTCCGATGAAGCCATCGTATCTACTGAAACTCAGCTTGCGATGTATAGACTTTGCCTAGACTTGATTGAGGATGAAGCAGGCAATAATTATGGCGAGATTTTTTTGGGAAGGTCCTTCCAGACAGTAAAGCCCACCTTGGCGAGCTCGCTTTTGAAGCATTGCCAAGGCGGAACTTTGAGTGGATTTGCCGATATGATGTTTATTGCATTGTTTTCCGGAGATGAAGTATCTCAAAATGAGCATATTGACTCACTAAAAAAGACTATGCTCGAAAAGAATATCGAGGAGAAGATGATTGAGAAATGCTACAAAGAGGCGGTCGATCAGTACAAGAGGTGTCATCTTGTTTTTCTGCCCTTGAGCATATTCTAGATTTTTCTGGTCAATGTTCTTTGGTCCAAAAATTCACCACAATAGCCAACTCGTAAACCACTCTGAGCCCTCCACTAATGACAAAGCAGATCCACTGCTTGTTAATGCCTGTAAAGTGGCCTGTAACTATAGGGGCCAAGCTTTGGCCCAGTGTTCTCATCACATTGGCGATTGTGATGACGGATGTTCTCTCTTCCGATGTTACCAAAGCGGTGAGAAAAACCTGTTTGGAGGAAACGTCCATGGCCTGAAACGATGATCTTCCGAAAATGCACAAGACGGTGAGCCAAAGATGTTGCGGGACGGGTATTAGAGTCACAAAAACAGCGCACGGGAAGTGAGTCACCACCATAGTTATGACCGGTCCCTTGCGCTTGCAGATTGAGGAGCCCAGCATTGTCATTACAGCCGACAACATAACTGCGGTGAAGAGAATGACTCCCAATTTGTCTGGCTTTACTTGAAACTTTTGCACTATATAATAAGCGATCCACGCGTTATTGACGAGCGATTTGGCAAACGCATCGAGTCCAAACAGAAACGAAACTTTGAAAATGACAGATATAGAACTTTTGTTGATCTTGGGAAGGATTGATTTCCAATTAGTCTTTGCTTTTGAAGGGACCTCACTCTGCTCGTCCAAGTCGAATTCTTCCTCAGTGAGAGTGATGTCGCCGTCTAAGAAATAGGTGCACACTAACATAAGGCTCCCACAAAGAATATAGACAAAAAACACAGATCTCTGGGCTGCCAATAAACTTAGGCTGAGTTTCTCTTGCAAAAAACGAATGGTATAGCCAACACAAATCGAGCCGCACGAAGCACTTACCAGACCAAGCAGTATGTAAAGAGAGAAGCAGTCGGATCTCTGTTCATAAGGAACCAGATCTGCTATCGATGCTTGTTCGATTGATCTGAATGGACCTACTTCCACTCCACTGGGTGTAATACATCCGATGAAAGCTATAAGCATAATGAGTAACTTGTTGCTGAAGACGAGAAACCCCATCCCAGTGAATATTACCAGACTGCAGCTCAATCTTAAAATTGTCTTCTTTCCCCAAGTATCCGACAACCGAGCCAATACATAAGATTTCAATAAGTCGCCCACAAAAGTTATCGTCATGAAATACCCAATTTGAGATTCTGGGAAGCCTGTATTTTTGAGGTAGAGAGCCAAAGTCATCGCCACTCCGCCAAAGGAAAACATTCGCAGAACCCTTAGCAACACAAGAAGCTTGACGTCTTTCGGGGAGTTGTAAAGAGTGACGAATCCCACCTCTTCTAAAGCGGCCCAGATTCGAAACATGGTGAACGGGAGGTTATTTGATTAGGAAGATTCGGAGATAAGCCGTGCATATCTTTATAATGCACTCAAAATTTGTAAGCTGGTTTCCACTGTGCAGGCTTGCCTTGTGGAGAGTTGTGGATACTTATGTGTGTTGTAATCCGGATTTTCTTTCGCCCGAATCACCTATTGTAGTTGCGTCATCCATAAAGCGACCATGAGAAGGTTTGCAGGGTATTCATACCATTAAAAACCCTAGAGCTGTCCGATGCGGATGAATCCTGCCTGATGTATGTCAACTATGACTATGATATGGACCCCGCTCTGTAGATTAATGCCTTTAAGTATGGCTTAGGCATTGACCCGAGGTTGTACCATAGATTCAATTGAGTGTCCTTTATTTATGAATGCGGAAGTAAGTTGTAGTTTCAGGTCACTTTGAGGCACACGGCTTGGGCTATCGAGGCGTTGGGTAAAAGTGCTTGCCTTGCCAAATGGGGAGAAATTATTGCGCATAAATGACGCCAACTTGATATGAGGCTTCTGATTTGAGGTCGAAGAAGATATACTTCTGGAAGCTTTGTTCGGTGAGAACCTCTTTTGACCACGCATTACCCTCATCTATCCAATAAATGGAACCAAATGGTCGAGGCCTGTAATAGCTATCAAGAATGAATAACCTAACAGGCGAGTTGCATGGTCTAGTTATTTGGCTCTCTTCACCTTTTATTACACAATTATTTGGTAAAACTACAGGTCGGCGAGCTGATATTCTGTTTTAGCAGCCGGGGAGCATTTTATTTATACATTTTCGAACCATTACTTGATGAATTAGAATGAACCTAAGCAGAGTATGTGCAATACAATCAATTCTTCTGAAATGAATGAGGCAGAGCACTGTATCGGCGGATGTCTAAGAATTACGATAGATAAAAGTCTATGACACATGAGAGGCCAACTGTGAAGTGAGCAGAGCTTTTCATTGTACATCTCAAAAGCTATATATATGAACGATACTCCCTTTGTTACGGAGCATTCTAACTGGAAGTATGCATTATGAGAGGACAGTGTCACTGTTTTGCAGACATCACAGTCTTTGGTTTTCCTGGAAAAATTATACTCAGGAGTAATTTTGGATGGCTGAAGGACAAGGTTTCTCGTGCCCTTGTGCCCTTGTGCCCTTACATCTTTTCATGCCTCTCGTATGCCCGTTGTGCCCGTCATGCGTTCCGACAAAATCTTACGATAGCGCACCTTACAAAACGCGCAAAGAGTTAAAGAGACAAGCGTAAAATGAAAGCAGCAGCGAAAAGCATACCCGAGCCAGCCTGACACTTCATGTATGGGGTTTCACCATATTTCAGCACACAGGCCTACGAACAACGCCCAATGCCTTTCTTTAAGTTACAACAGTCACAATGCAATCACCTTGAAAACCCCCAAAGCTTACTAACTATGTGCAAAATATAAATACCCGGAAACAAAGATGAAAAGACTAATCAAGTCACAGGCACTTTATCACAACACCAAGTTATCTGCACACTTCCGCTTCGCTTCAGTGTGCCTTAGCGTCCCTTTCATCCTGCAACTTTTTCAGCTCATTCTCTGCATTCTCCACAAGCTCGCTATACTTGATTCCCTTGCCCCGAATTATAGCCTCTCTCAGTAACTGTTCTGCCTCGTCCAGCTTCCCCGTATGAAGCTTCACCACTCCCAACCCATACGCCGACAACGCTATGGCCTCACCCACTTTTTCCTCGCGCAGATGCTCTGGGGTGAGTTGCTTTGGAGTTTTAAGCACAAGAGAGAAAACGACTTCTGCGCCTTCCATAGCCGTTTTCCTCAAAAGGGAGTAATTCTTGAGATTCTCCTCCAGGGATTTGTTTTTAGGATCTTTTTCTGATAGTTCCTTCGCTTTTATCTCTGCAGCCTCAAATTGCTCTGCACTCAAGTACATCATGGAACCCACATCGTAGTTACTCATAAAGAGGTCACCGATGGGCATTCCAGCCACCACCATCCATTGAGCGGTAGCTCTTTTTGATTCCAGAGCTGATCTCACATCTCCCAGCATCAACAAAACAGTTGTGTAGAGGTTTCTCGCATCGAAAAGCTCATCGCGGAACGGCTGCCACGCCAATACTTGATACGGTTCAACTTTTGGTTCTTTGATTTCTGTCTCTACAACCAATTTACCCTCTTCATCTCTCGTAATATGAGCTTCCTGAGAAAACTGGTCGAGGTCTCCAATCTTTCTAGCCACTTCTGCCTGTGCAATCTGACAGTGCAGCATGAGCTGATTCTTTAAAAGTTGCGGAGAATTCATCATGAATTGCGCCAATTTTATCAGAACTCGTAAGTCCTTTTGAATGATGTGTGGTCTCGCATTGAGGGGAACTTCGTTATTGGTCAATGCCAAAATATAGGCCATAGATACTTCCTGGTACACTTTGACTGCCTCGTCAATCATGTTGAGCCGCTCAAACATCTCGGCAATCTTGAGCTGGATCCCTGTGTACTCGTCCGATATTTTATCCATATTCATCTCGTCCGCTTTGGAAAGTGCATCGATGTAGTGTTTCAAAGCGGCCTGGAAGTCGTGGTCCATCTTATTACTCTCCGCCCAAAGACCCTTTCTAAGCAAAGCGGCAACGGGTGACGGGAAAGTGTGTTTGGGCCACCACAAATAATATGCCACAACAATAGAAGCTGCAATGCCCCCAGTTGTGAGCAGTGCGATCTTCTTCCAGTTCCGGGGTTGCCGGTAGTAATGGGAGTACCGCGGATCGCTTTCCATCTGCGATTGCTGGTTCTGAAAGTGGTTAAGCGATGACGCTGATCTAATCTGGAGGATCCTTCGTGGTAATAGAGTTCGGGGTGAGAGTCTAAGCATGGTGTGGTGCAAGGATGAGACATCCTATAAACTCTGCACGCTATTGTAATGAATTGGTAAAGGGTAATAAAGGCATCAAATTAAAGAATCTGGAGTCATGAGTGTTTCTGATTACTTTAGTGCATTCCCTGGACGTTACAGCAGCAGGACTAATCTGGTACTTCAGCCGCGCTTAAAGTCTCTGAGAATAAAACTCTTTCTGTCTATGTTCAGCGTTACACTTAGCACTCCCAATGAATCACAACTAAACCTCGTTCATACTGCAGTCTTATAACGATTAAGAAGGTGTATTCACCGCAGTGAACTGATTAATTGGTTGTCAGCTCATTGCCAATGATTACACTTTGTTGTTTCATCTAGACCAATCTCTGTGGATGGGTTTTTATGGCACTTTTGGGAGTCCTTTTCCGGAGACAAGAGTAGTAGCCCAAAAATGATCTGACAAAATTTTTGTAGTCCTTTCTGTAAATTGTTTTCTGGGATCCGTTATTTTCACAAAAGCAACTTGTTCCCTTGTTATTGTCCTTATTTTTCAAAATACTTTCACTCTTCCTTAAAAGTTAGTACACACTGCAGCTTGATGCAGTCTTTAAAGCTCATACTCCAACAAAACTGTGCATATGAGATACTTTTCAAACACACTTCTGCACGCTACAATGAGCTCTTGATAGCAGTCAGATAAAAAAGACAACATAAAGAATACGCTCTCATCTGCTTAGATCTAAAACAGATAAAGAGATACACAACCACACTTAACGAAAACGACCTAAATTGTTTCACAAACTATAGTCTCAAAATATTATGTTCAAGACATTTGCTTTGCAGGCTGTGACAAGCAGCCTGAGCAAGGGCGTTCAAACTAGACAGGATTCATATATCACGAGTTATAAAGAAGACTAGATGAATATCATGACTTTTTTGTACAGCGTATTCAAGGCCATGCAATGAAGGTCTTTTGAATCCTTGAAAAAATGTAGTTCGCAATCATCTTCAGGCAACGCCACGGTCACCTCATCAGAATCTTTCAAGGATGCAGTGAAAATCGAGGCGTCTGGAAAAATTCGATGCAAAATTAGCAGGCATCGCTCGCAACTTCTGCAAGTTTAAGAAGTTTATTTAAAACACGAACTTAGACGAACTCTCATGTGGCAACAATCCATTGCAAGTGGTCGCTATATACAGTGCCGCAATAGTTTCCCAAGAACTATTCGCAGGATAATAGGAAAAATGAATCCCTGTCTTTTACTTTACGAATATCAAGGCATGACTTTAATCGTAATAAATATATTCAATGATTAGAAACATCAAAAAGGGACCAAATTGAGAAAACTGTAAGCTTTTGTTATACTCAGCAATCACGCAAGTTGGCTGAAGCCAGCAGCGACCAATAACTATATTGTCAGCGTTGTCGGTATTTTCCTTGGGAGCGGCAGAAGAGTGAGTTGGTTGCATTGTGTAGATGTTGCATTAAAGGGCTTCTTGAATTATTTGAACTGGGAACGTTTCAAGCTCTTCGCTCAGTCTTTAGAATCAGGTTCAGAGAAAAATTCCCCAAAGGGCATAACAATACGGAATGGCGCATTAACGTGCATGATCAGTGGTGGAATTCGGCTGGCGTCGATCTCTCAAGGTGTATAGAGATTTAACGTAAAGTATTGATGCTATTCCGAATCTAATTGAGGACCAACATTGATTTTAAACCTTGATTCTTTTGGTGCAATCGCTGAAGTGTACTGTCAACCGGAAAACAAAGTTTTCACAGCAAAGTTTTGGTCAATCAAACGATAGCGACTCCTCACAATGAAATACAAAGTGATATTGAAAAATCGAATGAATAATTTGCCTTCTCGTGAAGCAAAGATTGCCTGTCTGAGACGCCAATTTATGATGGGATTCATAATATATTTCAGTCTGTCATAACGTACCAGCACATGTCAATCTTTGATTTATATATTTATTCAAAACGCCAATCTTGCCTTTATCCTTGCGGGCCACCACTCCCCCGCATTACTCAATAAATGTGCGGATGCCATTGCAAGAGCAATAATGTGTGGAAGATATGCCATGGCTATAGTGAGTAAATATCACCAATTTGCTAACAAATCAGGACCCGAATGAACTCGCTGGTCGGTTCAACGATCTGGGGTTGCCTGTGAACGAGACAAATACAGGTCAGCTTCACAATAAGAATCACATCAGCTACAATATAGCACCTACACAGGATGCGCCTGTTTATGTGCAATCCAATGAGGCTACTAGAATAATCAGATACATGCACTGGGGTGTCAATTCTGTAAAGGGGAAGGAAACCTTCAATGCTCAATGGGAAAGGGTTGTTTCAGATAAGCCTTCCAGATTGTGGAATATGATGCGGGGGAAGCATCGGTGTGCGGTTCCAATGATGGGATATTATGAGTGGCACACGGATAAATCAAAAAAGAAAACCCCGTACTACATAACTCGTAAAGACAGCAAGCTGGTTTTTCTTGCAGGTTTGTACAGTATTGCGGACGACGATGTTTTCAAGTTTACCGTTATCACAGGTCCCGCTCCCGACAAGATGAAATGGCTTCATCACAGGATGCCAATTGTGATAGTTCCCGGAACCGCAGACTTTGACGAATGGATGAACACGAGTACCGGTTGGAGCGAGCGTGTAGGCCAATCGCTCAAAGTGTTCGAGGGCTATGATGAGCTGGAAATTTATGAGGTTGGGTCGAGTGTGGGTAATGTCAAGAATAAGGGCAAGGAGTTGATTTCGAAAAAGTCCGAAAAGATGGGTATTGGTGAGATGGTGGGAAGGTCTCAGGGTAAGCCAAAGTCGGAGGAAGTTAAGGATGAGAAAGTGGAGGATGAGAAAGTGAAAAATGAAACGGTTAAAAATGAGAATGTAAAAAAAGATGAGAGAGTAAAAGAGGAAATCAAATCAAATGAGAATTCTAAGGACGATATACAGTCCGGGAAAGTAAAAGAGGAGACGAAAGACGAGCTGATTGACAACCAGGACGATGAGATTAAATCTGAGGATAAACCTCAATTGTCAACTGCTGAGAAAAGAAATCAGACAAAAGACTCCATCTTAACCAGTCCTCATAAAAAGCGCAAAAATTGACAGAAGGCTCATTTTGAGCTCTTTGAATCTTTTAAGGATAATTGCTTGAATGAGAATCTGCTTGAATGCTCATTTATGCTCTCCTCTGTGCAATCTAGAGAGTTGCATGATTACATAGCTTCTCTTCATGACATTGTTTATTCCATACGTACAAAGAGAGGTGTTGGGCTGAAACAAAACATGCTCTATGGGTCTAATCGAGAGTTCGGCTCACTCTATCCATCATTTGAAAACTCTTATGTTCGTTTCTTACTGTTGAGGCTTATCTGCAATCGTCCTTCTTGTTTAGTAATACCCCATGTCTTACGAATCACCCTTCATGCAGCGCTCACCTTAAAACTCGGCACGGATTTTGTGTTTGTGCGTTTCCAAAGCCTCACTCGTCTAGTATTTCGACAGCTTGCTGAGCTGTTCCACCATTCATAATTATGTTAGGTGCTAATTTCAATCAAAGTGACCCACTGTTATAGTTAACTTCTCATGATCCTTTTCGGTGTTTAGCTTTGCGCAGATAGCCTTCTGATTAAGTGAACTCTCAATGCTTTCAAACTGTGCTGTGGTTCTTTAGACTCGCATAAAACTGTCTGCACAAATGGTTGTATGATGAAGAACTGTAATGGAACGAAATTTCAGTATCATGCTATTGTTTCTGTATCAATGCGCCTCCTACCAATCTACTCGTTGTGCAGCCGATATAATATTCCCATTCAGGTGTGGTATGACCCACTATGAGTGTGTTTGCCAGCTTATTGGCCTGATAACTGTTGTTGATACTATGACAAGTTAAGGTCTGACTAAATAACCATAAATCATTAGCTCTGGAGTAATGTTCACCCCAAAGCAGATCGGATTACATTGGACAATCACAGGGACTACTGGCCTCGGCCCTTTATAAGACATGACTCCTCATTAAGCGCGGATGTAGCATATTATAGACACTCAAATGTAATCGCAGAAGGTCAAAACCTAATCAAAAAAGTCGAGACATGAAGATGCCTAAAATGCCCTTCATCTGTCCAGCGGCTCATTTTGCTCGGGTGCAAAGTGGAATTATGGTATAGCAATATAGGAATATATACTCGAATCTGACAAAGAGAGTCATGGGCAGAGACAGGATCCTCTGCTACTAACAACCATGCCACCTTACTGAAAGACATATATACTGACAAAATATCATCTAAGCTATGCAAAGATGACAACTGGAGATTGTTTCATCATAAAGTGGGTTGAGAGTGTGAAAATGGGGTACAGTTACACTGAATAATCGTATATGATGGTCTTTGCGCACTCGAAACTGTGGAAGCGGTGGGATCTGCTATAGAGGAAAGCAAAAATAGAGCTGAAACCCTCTCTACTCAAGGCACATTCTGCTACAGCAGGGTGATCAACTTCTCACCTTTTTGGGCTCGAATAAAGGTCCAACACAGACAAACAAAACAATAAAAAGTGAGAATACGCACTTAGTTGATGTGAGGATACACTAGATGATGCGCGATGTCCACTGCAATAGACATAAAACAATCAATACAAATCACCTTTTATTCTCTTTGATTATACAAACCCCTCGACAACAATTAGCTGGAGGTCATAACTTGCCACACTCTGATAACGTTGTCGGTGTAACCGGAGAAGAGGTTTTGGCCATCGGCGGACCAGGCAAGGGAGATACACTCAGGGTCCTTAGCCTTGGCAGACAGAGAAGCAAACTCAGGCTTGAGCTCGTCCATCAATTTACGCTCCTCAAGGTTGTAAACCTTGATTCCGGAAGAGGTGGCGGCACAGAGCCAGTATCTGTTTGGAGAGAAAGCCAAAGCGTGGATCTCGTCACCAGAAGTGAGAGTGTAAAGAGTGGTCTTGGCGTTCATGTCCCACAGGATGATGGCACCGTCCTTTCCACCAGAAGCACATAGAGATCCATCTGGGGAAACGGTAATGCAAGAGATGTAACCGGTGTGGCCGATAAAGTCAGCCTCAAGAGAGTAGTCCTCAAGGTTCCATGCCTAAAAAGTTAGTGTTATTCCAAAAAATTTTGAAACCCTTTTCAGAGATCTTGGTGATATATTTTTGTGTCTCATGCGGAAGAAATCTTCCATCTGAAGTAGCAAATATACTGTTCATCACAAAAGGGAGAAAAAAACATACCTTGACAAGCTTGTCCCAACCGGCAGAGATGACGGTAGACTCGGACTCACCTGGAGAGAATCTCACGGCAGAGACCCAGTCAGAGTGGGAGTTGAGGGTTTGAACACATTGTCCAATGGTGTTCCAGACCTTGATGGTCTTGTCTCTAGAAGCAGAAACGATTTGTCTAGAGTTCTTGGCAATAGAGACGGACAAAACGTCACCGTCGTGTCCAACAAATCTTCTGGTGCACTCACCATTCTCCAAGTTCCACAGACGCAAGGTCTTGTCCCATGAAGCAGAGAAGGCATAAGCTCCATCTGGAGAAATGGTACAGTCCTGAACAATGTGTGAGTGACCTCTCAAAGATTTCTTAGCAACACCGTATGATTGGTCGTCACGGGTTAATTGCCAGGTGATAAGGGTCTTGTCTCTGGATCCAGAAAGCAAGAGGTCTGGGTTAGCTGGGGTAGTAGCTAGCGATGTAACCCATCCGTTGTGTCCTGTTGGTTAGCAAATCTTTGAATCGCGTCTACTCACCCTCAAGGGTACCTCTTAAAACAAGAACTTCTTTGTCAGCCATGTTGTGCGAATTTTTTTGGTATTTTTTTCAAAAATCAGACAGAGAGCGTTAGCAAATTCACACCCGCACATCAGCCGTGGAGAAAAATTACTGACGCATACAAAACTTTTTGGTCGCGTGCGCACGACCCCGACCTCCTCCTGTTTCGGGAGTGGGAGTTGTGACTGCGTTTTCAGAGGTGTCCGGATAGAACGATATGTCGCAAGATAAGGACGTTAAGTACATTGATGAGAGGCTTGAAAGGCTAAACGATGTAGAAAATGGAGTTGTGTCAGTGCTGGAAAACCTCTCGCTAGCATTATCCTCGCTTCAAGAGGGGCTTTCCGGGCAGGATCAGGCCAAGGAGCAGTTTCAAAAAGGGTGCACAGGGTTCTACGAGAATCTATCAACCACTTCTGTCAATTTGAGAAAGGAGATTAAACTCTTGGACAACAAGATGGGTAAAAAAAATAACGATATCAGTATTTTGCCTATAAACATTGATAAAAAGGCAACGTGGATTGGAGATTGGAAGCTAAAAGCCGAGGTGGATCATTTGGACAAAATCTCAGACAAAAATGTATAGCACTGCCACAACAACAGCTGCAATTGATCCGATCAAACCCCAACGGGTGGTTGTAACCGGTCCTGTCCTTGCAAAAGGTGGAGAACTCGTCATCATGAATTTCATAAGTTTGAGATTTCCCAAAGTGTAAGGCGGGTACCGTGCCTTGAGCAGTGGTTCTGCCAGTAGAGACTGACTCATCACAGTTCTCTGGTGAGAGAAGGCGTCAAAAGACGCCTTCCCATGGTAATTTCCGTACCCGGAACTTCCAATTCCACCAAAGGGCACTTTGGACAAACCAAAATGCATCACAGTCTCGTTGATGCACGTTCCGCCTGATCTTAAATTGGCCAAAATGTACTGCCGCTCTTTCTCATCCTGTGAGAAAATATACGAAGCCAGTGGGGTGTCCCAGTGGGACTTGATTTGATGAACGGCATCTTGCAATTGGCTAAAGCGGAGGACCGGCAAAATGGGACCGAAAATCTCTTGAGACATCAGTGGATCGTCCCAGCCCACCTTGCTTACGATGGTAGGCTCAATGAAGAGACGCGCAGCATCACTCTTGCCTCCGCATACAACTTGTCCCTTTGTAGTTTCAAGCAACTTGACAAGACGGTCAAAACTGGGCTTGTTGATGATGTGGGTAAAGTCGCTTGCTGCATCAACCTCTGGGAAGAAATCATTCTCCACAATATCAACTAGTTTGGAAACCACACTATCGTAAACTTTGTCTTCCACCAAGAGATAGTCAAGAGCGATACACGTTTGACCTGCATTGGCGTATCTGCCCCAAACGATTCTCTTGAGAATGGTATCCAGATTAGCGTGCGAAGCGGTGATGATACCGGGTGACTTTCCTCCTAGTTCCATGATGGTAGGGGTCAAGTGCTCAGCAGCAGCCCTGGCTACAATCTTTCCAACTTTCTCTCCACCGGTATACATGATTTTGTCGAACCGTTGCTCCAGCACTTTGGTGGTTTCCTCGGGACCCCCATTAACCACAGATACAATTCCGGGGTCAAGCGATTTTTGCAATACATCTGCCAACGCTTCAGAAAAGTTAGGAGTACTCTCGGCTGGTTTGAGCAATACACAATTTCCAGCAGCAATGGCACCCGCAACTGGGCTCATAGACAGGGAGAGAGGATAGTTGAAAGGACTGATTATCAGTACCACCCCATACGGAATATTTTCGATCTTCGTGCTTGTCGTCATATAAGAAAAAGGAAGGTTATACAGGTTGGAGTCCTTTGCCCATTTTCTGAGGTTAGAGATGATGTAGATCAACTCTGTCTTGACAACAGATACTTCCAGTGCCACAGTTTCGAAGCTTGCCCTATGAAAGTCTTGATTAAGTGCTTCCACAAGCAATTCACTATTATCCACAAGTGCGTAGTAAAGATTTCTCAATTGCTCAAGTCTGTAGTCGACCGACTGCAGCTTTCCATTCTCAAATGACGAACGAAGCTCAGACACAACTGAAGGAATAGTCTCGATATCGGTATACTTCATTGGTTTGCTCATCCTCACACCACCTCTATTACCTCCGATCTAACCCGCGTATAAAGATGGGTCCTCCCATGAAAGGTATGGCTTCTAATAATTGAAACTAACAAAAAGGTCTCGTGCAATTTATTGCAGATATTAGAAATTCTAAAAATGAAGAGGAGGAAGGCAAGCGGATCCAGGCTGAGGTTGTCAACATCCAGCGAAACTTCTCCTCCAGCCCGTCAGGGTACCAGAAGAAGAAGTACATATGTAAGCTACTGTACATATATCTTTTAGGCCACGAAGTGGACTTTGGGTTTGATGAGGTAATCTCTCTTGTGCAATCAAAGGTTCCTAGTGAAAAACAAATCGGCTACCTCGCAACGTCATTACTGCTGCAAGATAGCGTGAAACTCAAGGATGAAGCGGTCAATCACATCAATGCCGATCTTGTTGTAAATGACGAAAACTCCAATTGTCTTGCCCTCCATTGTATAGCCAATTCGGCAGATTCCACTTGGAGTGATCTTTTCGCAGATAACGTTTTCCAACTTTTGAGATCTCCCACAAACTCTCCCAATTTGCGGAAAAAGGCATCACTCGCGCTTCTCAAACTGTTTAAAGAGGACCCGTCCCTTTTGCATGATAAGAAAAGCTGGATGCCGCGTATATTTTCTATGCTCGATGATAAGGATCTCGGGTTGTGTATTTCCGTGGTTTCGCTTGTTTTATTTTTAGCAGCACAATCACCTGAAGAGTCGCGCAGTTGTCTTCCCATGGCTGTTAGAAAGCTAAGAATTCTTCTTGTTGAAAATATGTGTCCGCCCGAGTATCTCTACTACGATGTTCCATCTCCGTGGCTGATCATCAAGCTATTTCGACTGGTGGAACTTCTCACACCGCGTAGTGAGATCCTGGATCCTGCCCTGTTAGACACTTTGAGAAGGTGTATCTCGAAAGCGATTCAAAAAACCACCAAGATGTCACCTACAGAAACGTCTCAGCAGTCGAAAAACGCTCGTTCTGCCATTTTGTTCGATGCGGTCTCACTGGCGTCTCATTTGGATCCATCTCCTTCAGCGATATCGGGAGCTATCGAAGCTCTGAGCGCACTACTCAATTCCCCAGAAACCAATACTCGTTATCTTGCTCTTGATGGGCTTACAAAAGTCTCTGCGAGATGCAACACCATCACCGCGAATCCCATCAAAAAGCATCTGGATACGGTGTTCCACGTTCTAAAAGATCGAGACGTTTCCGTGAAAAGACGAGCTCTAGATCTCTTGTACACTATTTGCGATCCTTCTAATGTGGAACTAATATGTGCCGAGCTCTTAGTTATGCTCCCGCATGTGGATCTTGGTTTGCGCGGAGAAATGACCATCAAGATTGCAGCGATGGCTGAGCAGTTTGCCTCAGATGCGTCGTGGTATGTGACAACGTGTTTGCAACTTCTCTCTATCGGAGGTACTCATATCGGAGAAGAAGTGTGGCAGAGGGTGGCTCAAATCGTGGTCAACAATGAACCTCTTCACTCTATCGCTGTTAAAACAGTCATTAGATACATGAAGAAAGGGTCAATCACAGAAAATTTGCTTATGTGTGCCACTTTTTTCATTAGCCAGTACGGCTCTTTGCTTGAAAAGTCCATCTCTACAAGAGAACAGTTTGATCTCCTTCACGAAAAGTACTTTCACTGCTCACTAACCACAAGAACAATGATGCTGTCTGGGTTTTTGAACATTTTTCAAAGATGCAAAGAGCTACAGCCGGTTATTCTGGATTTATACGAACTGGAGTCGTATTCTGTTGATTCAGAAATACAAGAGCGGGCTACGCAGTACATGAAGATTGTTACAAGGGAGAACAATGGGAAGCTGCTGGAGCTTGTCACGGGTATGATGCCTCCGTTTATTAGCAACAAACCGTCTCCGCTGATGACTCGATTGGGCCAAGTCGCTTCAACAGTCAAGCCCATAAGACTGAACTCTTTAAGCAATAAGACACCGCCTGCTCCTCCTCCTTCGAGACATCAAAAGGCGGCGGCGAGATCCAGAAATAACTCTTCAGTCAACTCCCCTGCTAAGGTGATACTCTCACCCAACTGGGAGGAGGGGTATTTCAGACTTATCCAGTTCGACCAGGGCATCTTTTACGAAAGCTCTCTGATGAAGATTGTTTTGAGGTGCACCAAGCAAAAGGAAGTGTTGGGATATCAGCTCAGTCTGATAAACAAGTCTCCTGCGGAGATCAGCGGGTTAAGCTGTGAAGTTCAGTCCAATACCACATCGACCAATCCTGCCTACCAGACTAAGGTGGTTACGTTCCCTCATAGTGGGATTGCGCTTAACAGCAGGTGCACTTTTGCGTTTGACATAACTGTGCGCTCGCTGTTCCCGGACGAGGAAACTCCGTATTTGATGGTCAACTTTATGACAGGAAACAGTTTCAACAAGTTGACTTTGAATTTGCCTGTGGTTTGCATCAAGATGCTATCCCCCACCATACTGCCGAATGCTCAAGAGTTTTTTCTTCGGTGGAACCAGATTGAGACTTTGGGCCAAGAATGGCAGTACCAAAAGACATTCTCTTCCGGGTTCCGCCAGTCTCACCATTCCCTATGCCGTTTATTTGAGAGGCTGGGTTTCCATGTGATGGAGGGCATAGACGCAGACCAGAACGTGCTGGGCGTGGGTATTTTGAGAACGCTTTCTGGGAGCTCGGGAGTTCTCGCTCGGCTGGAGCCGGACAGTGATAGCAAGGATTTTAGGCTGACTGTGAGGTCCACTGAGAGTCGGGCAGCCCACATACTGGGATCCACAATCTGTGCCACCTTCCGAAAGGGGATCTAGTGCATATTTTCATGCACGTTTATGCACGGAGCCGCGTTTGGAATCTGCCGCGATTTTTTTGCTTTTTTTTGAGTCATGATACGACGTTTGCTTCACACAACGATGGAAAGGTCAGCGGAACTCTTAAAGAATGTGCAATTGGTTGAAAAGGAAATCAATGCCGTTTCCGCTCAAGTGACACCATCGAAGAATGTGAGGCTGATTTGCGTATCGAAGCTGAAGCCTGCATCAGATGTGCTAGCACTGTACGAAGCTGGATACAGACATTTCGGAGAAAACTACGTACAAGAGCTAATTGCCAAGGCCAAAGAGCTTCCCAAGGATATTCAATGGCACTTTACAGGAGGATTGCAAACAAACAAGTGCAAAGATCTCGCAAAGAACATTGACAACTTGTACTCTGTTGAAACTATCGACAATGCCAAGAAGGCGAAAAAGCTTAACGATACAAGAGGCGATAAATCAGTTATAAACGTGTATATTCAGGTCAACACTTCGGGTGAAGAACAGAAATCAGGCGTTTCACCGGGCAAAGATTTAGAAGACCTTGCGCAGGTTATTGCAAACGAATGTCCGAAACTGAACCTTAAAGGGCTAATGACTATTGGTTCGTTTGCCAACTCCACTTCTCAGGAGGAGAACATGGATTTCCGCACCCTTTCTGAGTGTCGCGATCAATTAGCACCAAATTTTGGTGAGCTGGAGTTGAACATGGGTATGAGCTCTGATTTTAGGCAGGCTATAAAGCAGGGTGCAGAGGCGGTTAGAATTGGAACTGCTATCTTTGGTTCACGTCCCAAGAACAATGGTCATTAGATCTCTGTACTTTCTCTCCCAAAGATGTTTCATTGAATGGCCCAATCATCGCTGATGTCTTCTTGGTATGTCCAGAATAAAAAGGTGTGATTCTGAGGATTGATCTTTTAGAAAGTGCCATTCAAGGAAGCAGATGCCGATGGAAGAGCGCTGTTCCTCTCGCTCTGTTGGTCAACTCACGTATCAGGAAGCTCACTTCACCGAAGGCGGATATGTATTTGTTGAGCATTACAATTACAGGGGGTGCAGGCAAGTGGTTAGCCATGCAATTCATTCTTAGACTTCTACATATTCATTTTGACAAAAAGTTCTTTCTCAGCGTTCCTCATAGTTACACACCACCACTTATTCGCACACTTGATGTGGCCACAACTTGATCTTAGAAATCGGCCTCAAACTACGCTTCAGCGATCCCGCGTACGAGATTATTTTTCCTTTTTACTGATGACATTGTCTGTGGCTTATCATCAAGCGGGATTTACAGTGTAGGATAGGGAAGTACGAGATATTGATGAATTTAGCTTATCAGAAGTTTTATCTCTCTTACATACATTCGTCGCATCCAGAAACTATTCTAGTCTCTGCTATTGATCCCTACACCGACCATACTTGTCGTCGCACTCTGAGCCATTCTCTAAAATTATGTAAGAAACGATCTTTTTGATCTAGATGACAACCCCAAAAAAACGATTTAGATCGCTCTGTAACATTTTTGGTCTAGATTGCAAGATCATAGATCAGATAGCAGCGATCTTGTGAATACTATAGTTATCCATTTGGATTGCTGCTAGTTAAGTAGTATAGGAGGTTAGACTAATAGTAGTAAACTTGCCCTCGATTGATTAGTTCGCTGTTTTAGTGAGAACTGCTTAATTCTTGGATTGACAGTCCTAGTCTGTATGACTTTCCAGATCTTTGCTTCAGAGAAGACTTCAAGGTTAATCAAAAATAGGCATTTCAAAAGTTTGGCCGATTTTCTTTACATATAAAGTGTTGGGTTATTTGTTCTAGTTGGCCTTGAAAATCATCAGATCAGTCAAAAGATCATCCTGAATGTGGTCAAATTAATTTCTCTCTCTTCCCTTCAAGACATCCTTACATTACTGTCACATTCTGGCAAAGCTTGATAACTTAAGCGCGCATACATCAAATAGCAAATTTCACCATGGATGCTGCTGTCGCTCTGAGCGAGGCATTGAGTGACGAGAAAAAGGCCAAGCCAAATGGAATAGCTCAGTCTAGTGCGCCTGCTCCTCAAGAGGATGTTCCCATCAAGAATAAATCAGACCTGCCATCGATCGACCCAGACTATGTGATCCAACTCCAATTCTCCACTGACCCCAATGGATCTCCAACCAAAGCTGCCGAAATGGACTTGGCCCGACTGATCAAGGTGCTCGACACAAACAAGTTCTATTTGACTTTGCGCGCGGATGTTCCCGGATCGCTTTTGGCCTTTGTCAAATGCAACAATCTCCAATTGCTTGACTACTATGAAAAGACCAAATTCCGTGACTGGGCGCATGGGGTCAATAACAACCTTGTTTCAACCACAACCCACGACATGAACTATAGCCCACTGCAGTCTCTCTCCCCCGCTGACCGTCTGAGATTGGTTTACGAGCTATTGACCAGAAAGTCACAAAGCTCTCACTCCTCAATCAGGGGATGCGGAATTACCCCTAATGAAAACCACTGGAAGTTTGTAAGGGCAATTGTTCCGGTCAAGACAATGTCTGCTGCGAAGCTGGAATTGGAAAATGCCAAATCCAGCTGGTCCGACCTCTACAATAACACACTCAACAGTAAGCAGATTGAGTTTGTAACGGCCCATTTCGGTACAAAAGTCGGCTTTTACTTCCACTTTCTCAATTACTACCTCAACTGGATGTTCCCGCTCATTGTCTTTGGGGTGATTTCCAACTTCATCTTTGGTCGCTTCTCTGTTGTATTTTGTATAGTCAACATCCTGTGGGGGGTTTCGTTTGTGGTGTCATGGAAGTGGACCTCTCTTCAGTTTGCCATCAAACACAAAGTTGTCAATGTCTCTCAACTCGACACAGTAGTGGAGACAGACGAAGAAGCTTTTAACAATGAGCCATACTACAAAATCTTGCTGCGCGAAGTGGTATT